>RJWT010017115.1:0-19510 GCA_004365215.1 Cuniculus paca | reverse complement strand
AGAAACAGAGATGAAAGATATTATCACAGAATTGTCTCTAAAATGATGACTGTGACCCTTAGACATTTTAATCTTTAAAAGGGACCAAAACAAGTTCTCAGCCAGGCATGGTGGCTCACGCCTGTAATCCCAGCACTCGGGAGGCTGAGTCAGGAGGATCGTTGCAAGTTCGAGACCAGCCTGGGCTACAAAGTGAGCTCAGGCCAGCCTGAATGGCATAGTGAGACCCCATCTCAAAAAGACAAGGGCTGGGGGTTTAGCTTAGTGGACTAAGCGCCTGCCTGGCAAGCACGAGGTCGTGAGTTCAATCATTGGTGCTGCAAAAAAAAAACAACTGAAGTTCTCAGTAATAGCAGTTAAGACTTTATTCACATTCTAAGAGTTATCCTTTTAGTGTTTTTAAGTTAACATTTTAAGCAGTAATTGTAATTATTTGCCAAAATAGTTTTAAACTTTGCAAAATACTCTATCTAAGAAGATCCACTTTGTATACTAAGTATTAGACATGGAGATAACTACTTTGATAAATCAGTGTCTGCATGGCTAATCTCAATTGTAAGGAATTCTCTTTTTCTGCTTTATGTAGGTATCTTTAGGCGGTGTTGATCTCACAGTCCGGGTGCTCACGACTGGATATTGGCCCACTCAATCAGCCACACCAAAGTGCAACATCCCACCAGCACCAAGACATGCTTTTGAAATATTCAGAAGGTAAACCTAAATTAGACTTTGTATTTCTAAGTACAAATAATTGTTCAAGATTGAAGTAAACTTTAGCATTAATGGTGTCCCTAATTAAGGATGAATAGATTCCATTTTTTACCTCATTTTCAAGACAAGAATTTATCCTTTATATTTTTAATATGTAAAAATGAGTTGCATGAGACTTTTCAGAAATATATTTTACTAATGTTGTCTCTAAAGCATAAATGCATGGCCAGGGAGCATATTTTGTACTGTTGTTGTCTGTTACTAGCTTAGGAAAAACCAATTATTGGATGTGTGGAGAAAGGTGGTCTTATGAACAGCAGGGCAGTGGGCTAAGGGAACGTATACAGTAGGAATTATATGGTGTGCTACTTTTATCATTTAGTATCCAGCTAAGTTGCTTAGATCTTACATGCACCCACCCGCATTTCCTCTTCTCTAAACAGTTGGAGCCCAGCTTAATTCCTAAGGTTTTTTTTAACTTTTAAGGCCTCCCTATATACACACACACACACACATATATATATATATATATGTTTCTAAGAATTGTTTTCAGTTTGTAATTTCATATATGCAAATTGTGTGAGTCTAAAACCTGATTTGATTTGCTGAAGGTTCTACTTAGCCAAACACAGTGGCCGACAGCTCACACTCCAGCATCATATGGGCTCTGCAGATCTCAATGCCACTTTTTATGGTCCAGTTAAAAAGGTAAATATTGTAGTTAATTAGTCTATAGAACTGATTGGTGATTATGTTCACCTGGGTAGACTATTTCTCTTCTCTACCTTTATTTGATACTAAAAGGTTAACTTTTTCATTTTATTAATTCAGTTCCTTCAGTTGCTAAATAACATTTATAAATACGAAGATTATGTAGCCTTCTTGGAGGAATAAAATAAGGTGATTTAATAAGACAATTTAATGAGTTTGAACTGTGACATTGGTATATATAATAGTAAAATGTAAACTGAGGGCATGCAAAGCCATGAGATCCTTTTCAAAATTTTTGGTCTCCTGTAATCCTTTCTCTTTTTTTAATCTTTCATTTTTAATTTGAGTTTTTAAAAAGCATATTTTATTAGTGCCTATTAATTTTTACAATACTGAATTTCAGTGCATATGTTTGGAGATGTCCATCTCACACTGCCTTTCTTGCGCCTCTCCTCCTTATTCTCTGCCTCTTGCCTAATAATCTCCTTTCTACTTTTGTGTCATCTTTTAGGTATGTTTATTAGGGAAAACACACTATACTTGTCATTCTAAATCTGATGTACTTTGCTTTATTACCATGATGATCCCCAAGTCCATGCATTTTCCTGCAGATTACTAAAGTTCACTCTTTCTTTTTTTGTTTTTTGCGACACCAGGGATTGAACTCACGACCTTGCGATTGCTGGGCAGGTGCTTAGACCACTGAGCTAGATCCCCAGCCCTGTTTTTGAGACAGGGTCTCACTATGCTGTTCAGGCTGGCCTTGAGCTCACTTTGTAGCCCAGGCTGGTCTCGAAGTTCACTTTTCTTATAGCTGAATACTCTGTTATGTTTATAAGCCACACTTTCTTTATCCATTCATCTATTGATGGATGTCATGGTTTGTGTTTAAATATCCCCCCCAAAGCCTCCTGCACTCATGAGGGTGGGCCTTTCAAAGGCAGCAGAGTCTAGCATTTGTGATTGGTTCGTTGTCTTAACACTGGGATTGGCGGTGTGAGTGATGCACTCGCCCAGGGGCGGGTAGCCAGCATACAATATAAGGGAGGGAACGTGGCCACCATGAACTGTTGTCCCTTAGCCACACCACCCTGCCTTGGAGCCCACTGATAATGGACTGAAAGTGAGCTAAATAAACCTTTGCTTCCTTCCTTTTGGGGGTCGGGTATTTTTGTCCCAGCAATGAAAGAAAAGTAACCAAGACAGTGGACATGTGGACAGTTCCATGTGTGACTATTGTGAATGACACCACCATAAACATGGGTATCTGAGTATTTCTATGGTATACTAACTTTAATTCCATTGGGTGTATACCAAGCAGTGGTACAGCTAAATCCAATGGAAGGAAGCGCTATTTTTAGTTGAGCCTCCACATTGCTTCTGTAGTGGCTCTGGTAACTTACAGAGTGGTCAAAATACTCTCCCTAACTTCAGATACTCATCCCATCAGTCTTGGACCTTTCTGAAGCAGTTTTGGAAGTGCTCTTTCATATCTTTCGGGGATATGATAAAAAATATGATCATATGAATGATCCAGTGAATGCTGCTGCTGAGTGCCATCCAATGGAAAGGCAGGCTCATAAAAACTGCAGTTACGTCTGCCTCTACCCTGTTCACCAGATCTTACACTGTGTGACTTCTGTCTTTTTCCAAAATCAAAAATGACCATGAAAGGTAAATGTTTTTTAATCAATTCAGGATATCAAAGCAGCCTTGACAGCGCAGCTTACAGACACAAAAAGACTTAAGAACCGCTTCAAAAAGCGGCAAGAACGATGAGTGTGTTCAAATTGAAGGAGTATATATTGAGACAAATTAATGGTGATGTGTACTGTGATTTTTTTTCTACAATTTAACATTCACTGTATTTTTTAATCAAATTATGTACATTGCCACCAGCATTGTAGAAATATGTTTTTTGGGGAGAGTGTGGAGGACTGCATCTTCACCAACACTTAATTTTTTTGCTACTGATGATAGCCATTCTGACCGTAGGGTGAGATGTAATTTCAGTGTAGTTTTAGTTTGTATTTCCCTAATGCTTGAAGATATTGAACATTTTTTAGTATACTTACTGACTGTCTATACTTTTGAGAAGTCTGATTAATTTTCTCATTTACTGATTGGGCTACCTGATTGTGGGGGACTACTACTTTTTTGAGTTCTTTGTATATTCTAGGTATAATCTGCTGTCAGAAGAGCACCTGGCAATGATTTTCTCTCATTCTGTAGGTTGTGTCCTTTGCTGTGTGAGAAACTTTAATACGATTCCCTTTGTTGATTTTTGCTTTTTGTGCCATGGGAATCCTATCAAGAGAACCCTTTTCTGTGCCCGCAGCTTCAGTTGTTTCCCCTTTTTCTTTTAGCAGTTTCATAGTTTCAGGTCTTAAATCTAGGTCTTTCCATTTTGAAATGATTTTTTTTTAATATATATAGAGAGAGAGTGCAAGAGATACGGATCTAGCTTCAGTCTTATGCATATAAGCATCCAGTTTTCCTAGCACCTTTTATTAAAGAGGATGTCTTGGTTTTGGTTTTGGTTTTGGTTTTGGTTTTGGTACCAAGGATGGAACTCACTAAAGAGGGTGTCTTTTCTCCGTTGTATATTTTTGGTTCCTTTGTCAATCAGATGACTGTAGTTGTGTGGGTTTATTTCTGTGTCTTTTGTTCTATTGGTCTGTGTATCCTTTTTTGTGTCAATGCTGTGCAGTTTTTATTATTGTTGTATAATCCTGTTTCTCATACACCAAAACCAGAAAATTTGATGCTTGAAATTTGTGAGATACACAAACGTTAGTGAAGTCATTTAAAAAACTTATAGTGTACTTGCGGTTGTCTTCCTCTTTAAAAAGTACTGGTTTTTTATATCTAAAATTGTGAGGTTCAGAGTACAGTAATAATTTTCATTACTTAGTATAAATCAGATCAGGTTCATTTGCTTTAAAACTGAAAATTAGCAAAAAGCTTCTAGAAAAATATTAAAGAAAAGTAAGTTATCTAGGCAGCAAATACCTGTTTTATTTTAAATTTGAATTAGAGTCATCCTAGTTTTGATGAGTTACTGTAACACCAAAAGAATTTTTTTAGTATTTTTGAAAGTGTTGTTATAATTAATTGAAGTGGAAAACAGTCCTTTACAGTTTTATTTACATGAATATTTGACACTACTATATGTATATTTGTGTAGTTAGATGTTGCTTTTAAAAAATTTTTTTTTTCTTAATTGTAAGACACATTCTCACTAAATTGCTCAGGCTGACCTTGAGTTTGTGATCCTCCTCCATCTATTTCCAGATAACTGAGATTATAGGCATGTACCATCATGCCTAGCTGGTACTATTATATATTTAGGTGTGAGTGAGAAGGAAAAGGAGACTGAAGAGCTTGACTTTTACTTCTTGCTGTTCATTTGTTTTAAAAGAGAGGGTTTAAAAAATAAATAAATAAGAGGGTTTCTAAGCAATGTAGTTTTTGAAGGCTTATTAAAGTCAAATTTTTAAAACATAGCACACATGTTAATTACTGAAAACAAGGATGTACTTTAAGCCTCTTAAATAATAGAGCGAGAACAGACTTTGAGAACCTAGATTTCCCCTCTGTGCTATGTTATTTTTTGGTCTCTTACTGTGATAATAACATCATGCCAAAAATACCTAACTGGCTACTTTTGATGTTACTGTAACATCAGTTGTGTTTCATAAATGAATTATTATATATCATCCTGTCATGTACTGTTAAAATACTTTTAACTTTAAGTATAGGAAATTATTGATTATTTGCTCAGCTACATTAAAATAGAGAGGGGACTAATAAAAGACTTTATATATTTGTGTGTGGGTATCCACATAGCAGTATTTTTTCATGTGTGTGTATCCACACATATTTAATAGATTTCCTTTTTATGTGGGGTAGTTTGTTGGAGAATGACTATTTCTGAAAGATACTGTTAAAGTTATCAGAAGATAATTATATTTAATTTGTTTTTAAATCAGGAAGATGGCTCTGAAGTTGGTGTTGGAGGTGCACAAGTGACTGGCTCAAATACTCGGAAGCACATATTGCAAGTCTCCACCTTCCAGATGACCATATTAATGCTCTTTAATAATAGAGAAAAATACACATTTGAGGTATGGGTTGTGGCTATGTACATTTTAATCAGTTTTATTGTCTGTTGTAACTCTCACTTATTAATTGAGTCTTCCTCGTAAGAGTATTTCTTTGAATATCTTTTGAGAAAACTAAAATTGGGCAGTGGAACTGTATGAACTTCATATATTATTGGGTTACATTTCATTTTGGTTTTTGTTTAAATTAACGTTAAAATATAAGTTTCATGTAAAAACCACATGTAAGTACACAGTTTGAGTTTTAAGCATGCGTGCACTTATATAACTGCCAGCAGTCGTTAACTCTTACCTTCCTTATTTCTTTTTACTCCTTACAGTTCATTCCATACCCCACCCCTAACTGTGAAGTAGTCAGTGATCTGGCTTTGTCTTACAGTAGATTCATTTTGCCTTTTCTAGAAGTAAATGGAATCACATAATGTTGCGTTCAGCTCGTTTTCATGTAAATGGAATCCTGTTGCGTTCAGCTCCTTTCATAAAGTATAGTAATTTTGAGATTCATTCCTGTTGTACAAGTGTAGTATCAGTACTATATAGTTCATTCCTTTTTACCACGGATTGATAATTTTATCACTTAGATGTGCTATGTTTTCTTAATTCTCTGGTTGATGGGCATTCAACTTCTTAACCAGACTTGGGCTGTTGTGAGTATAGCTATATATTTAACTGTTTCAACAACTGCCAAACCATGTTATAAACAGTTGTGCTATTGGACATTCCCAGCGGGAGTGGACGACAGCTCCGGTTGTTCCATATACTCTGTGGTTCTTCCAGTTTTAGCCATTTTAGCTAGTCTGCAACTGTATCTTAAGGATTTAATTTTCCTTTCTTTGATATCTAATAGTGTTGAGCATCTCCTGTGTGTAAGATACTCATGTCTTGCCTGTGAAGTGTGTGTTCGTATCTTTATTATACTGTCTTAAGATGTAAAAATTCTAGATATAGGTTATAAATTCTAGACATGCATTTTATGAGAAATTTGTGCTTTGAATATTTTTCAGTCTCTTGCTTGCTGTTTTGGGGGGTGGTTTTTTGTGTTGTTTGTTTTGAAGAACAGGATATTTTAATAATTAGTCACTTTTTTCTTTTCATAGTGTGTGCTTTTGGTGTTCTAAGAAAGTATTGCTTACCATGAAATTGCGAAGATTTTCTTCTGTTTTCTTTCAAGCAGTTTATAATTTTTAGTTTTTGTATTTAGATGTATGACATTTTAAGTTAATTTTTATCTGGTATAAAGTAAGGATTAAGATTTATTTTCTTCACACAGTGAATTTCTGATTCCAGCATCATTTTCAGATAGCACTATTTTTTTTTTTTTCCTATTGAAGTACTGTGGCACCTTTATAAAGAAAACTCAGTTGACTATATATGTTTGGAGCTGTATCTGTACTGCTGCTTTTTTCTTTGAATCGTGTGTTTATCCTTATGCCAGTTTTGTCTTGATGGCATAGTCAAGTTTTTCTGTATCCATACTTTTTTCTTCTGAGTAACTATAATATGCTTACTTTTTCCTTGCCCTTTTTTCTTTAAATCATTATTTGATTACATTAAAATCAGTCTTTCTTAGTTTCTTGAAAGGGTCTCATGCTTGATATGAAGATCATGTGCTTAAGAAGTTAAGTTTAAACTTTTTTTTAGGTAAGTTTAAACTTAATAGTTTAGAAAGGTTTAAGAAGCACACAGCAAAATATATACCTAACTGAAATTAGTTTCCACTCAAAGTGAACACAGAAAAAAGTACAAATTTGAAATTAAGAGCAAGAAGATTAAATTCTAGGCCTATTTTAATATTCACCCCATATATGTGGTGAAAAGAATTAATAATGTTTATATGTACAGGAAATGTTTTTAAACCTAGAATTAGGTTCAAGAATTAATAGTGTTTAAAGAATTAAATAATATTTAAAAAATTAAAGTGTCTAAAGAATTAAGTGTTTAGGGGCCAGAGGTTAGCTCAGCAGCACAAGTGCCTGCCTGGCAAGTGCAAGGTTGTAAGTTCAATCCCTGGTACCCCACCCCCCAAAAAAAAAAAACAGTTAATAGTGTTTATATGATAGGTCCAGGAGGAAATGTTTTTAAACCTAGGATTTTTTGATTCATTGACTAAGTTAGAAGATTTTTTTCCCCTTATATTTAACAGGTTGGTGTTAGATTATCATACAAGGTACATGAAGTTGAGTCACAGAAATATTAAGCAAACATTGAGTCCCTCTGTCAAACATAAGACTTTTCAGACAGAGGTGGAATTAAATGATCTCCAACAACTTTTTTTATGGATACTAATCTGCAGCTCTCATGAATTAATATATTTTAAGCAAATTATGATAATAAACGCAGTTTACTAGTTTATACAGGACTGGCAAAAATAATGGGATAAGTGAAAACACAAGTCCTTTTAGTTTTGGCTTTTTTAGTATGAGGAATCGAACTTAGGACCTTGAACTTGCCAGGCAGGTGTTGTGCTGCTGAACTATATCCCTGCCCCCAAAACACAAGTCCTTTTCCAGAATTGTCATCACAACTTAACAACAAACTGAAAAATATTCTAGTGATTCAGCCTTATTTTTCCCTTTCCCAGTTTGCTTGAAATCATTGATGTTGATAAGCAGTTTTAAGTAGAAGGAAATAAGAAATTCCTCTCAAATGTTACCAGCTTGCAGTTAGTCACAGAAACCTGACCAGAGTGTAAATGTAATTCCATGTAATGCCACAAGAATGTGCCAAAGCTTCCTGGTTGCTCACACCTCAAATTGAGGACATTTGAAGTTTGTTAGACTTATCTCTACAGTCTACTGTGTTTTACTAACCAGCTTTTTACACAAACATATACGAGATGGTTTATATTTAATAGGGACTGGGGATATAGCTCAGTGGCATAAGTGCCTCTCTGGCAAGCGTGAGGTTGTGAGTTCAATCCCTGGTACCAAAAAAATAAATAAAATAAATAAAATATTTAATGATTTTAATGGACACTAATCTTTATCTTTGAATATCAAGTTCATTAAGATGCTGTATTAGTTAGTGTTACATATTAAATCTCTAAACAGTGATTTAAAACAGCCACTAAAAATTCATCACTGATGATTTCTGTGGGTTAGGAAGTCAGACGTTTATTCACCCACATGTCCCTAACCATGTAAAATGGCCAACTCATGTGGGTGTGCAGTTCTTGTTCCATTGAAATGGGAAAAGAGCTGGGCGTGGTGGCTCACGCCTTTAATCCCAGCACTTGGGAGGCTGAGACAGGCGGATCGTTGTGAGTTCGAGACCAGCCTGGGCTACAAAGTGAGCTCAAGGCCAGCCTGAACAGCATAGTGAGACCCTGTCTCCAAAATAGGCCTGGGGATCTAGCTCAGCGGTCTAAGTGCCTGCCCAGCAAGCGCAAGGTCGTGAGTTCAATCCCCAGTGCCAAAAAAAAAAAAAAGAAAGAAATGGGAAAAGAATAGAATATTTACAACTATATGGTATTCTTTCACCACTGCTTTTCTCCCCCCTCCCCAGTGTTGCATTTATTCATACTGTAATATGTAACAAAAGTTATCTCCTGAACTTTGGAACAGACTTCTGATTTTCATGTTTAAATTTCCAGATCTTTAAGTTTTTCATTTGCTGTCACAGTTTGAATTCTAAACTTTAATTTTATGATAAATGCTTCAGCTCAGGTTTTTTCTTAGCTGAGCAATGAGAAAAATGGTAGTGTATATAAACTTGGAAAAGTATAAAATATTTCTAAAATTATCAATTTACTGTGGGTAATACTGTGTTTTTACCTAAATATTAGAACAGTTCTTCATAAATCTCTGTGGGATGACATTTTTAGAATAGCTCTTACACCTCCTGAAGCAAAAATGCATGTGTCTTTTTAATACCTTATATTTGAATCACTCCTAGCTAGCTCAAATAATTTTAGTGATGAATCACAATATTCAGAAAATTCTTTGTTGTAAATTGTTGAACTCATCTCTCTGTGATCATTGCTTGGTCAGTTTACTTGCTGATTAACTAATAATCTATTTTATGTTTCAAAAAGTCTTAATTTTGTCAATCTGATGCAATTTCAGGAAATTCAACAAGAGACAGATATCCCAGAAAGAGAGCTGGTTAGAGCCCTACAGTCACTTGCCTGTGGTAAACCAACACAGCGGGTTCTCACAAAAGAGCCTAAGTCAAAGGAAATAGAAAATGGTCACATATTCACTGTTAATGACCAGTTCACATCCAAACTGCACAGAGTCAAGATTCAAACAGGTATCTGGAATTTTATTTTTTCTTCTAAAAGTTACGTATTTCTTTCTCAAGAAAAAAAATTCTCATCTGCTAGATTTCTTTAAAAAACTGTTTTGTTCTTAACAAGTGATCATTTGTGGTGTTATATAACACTTTGGCATAAGAAGTAAGGCAACTTTTATTGATTTGTGTTCATATCAAAGTACAGCTGACTCCAAGTACAGTAAGCCTTTTTAAAAATAATTCAGAGTATAAGCAAGATTTTTTGCCATATATTTTTCAACAAATACATTTTTATGAATTTTTTTTTTTTTTTTTTTTTTTTGCGGCACCGGGGATTGAACTCACGACCTTGCGCTTGCCAGGCAGGCACTTAGACCGCTGAGCTCACTTTGTAGCCAGGCTGGTCTCGAACTCACAACGATCCGCCTGTCTCAGCCTCCTGAGTGCTAGGATTAAAGGCGTGAGCCACCACACCCAGCTATGAACTTTTTATTACTTAGTTTTTTACTGGTTGAGTTGAATCTCGTGCAGTGAGAATCTATTTTTAAAGCTGATACACAGGTTTTAAATATTTTTTAAGTTTCAAAATCTTAAAACTAATTATTATTTCTCTTAAAAACACAAAAATATCACTGTTTGGAAACTTTTTAGTATAACCTTACAAGCTGATAGTGGAAATGCTACTCATAATTAACATAATTTAAGAAACGGATTTTCTGCCTGGTAAGCGCAAGGTCATGAGTTCAATCCCCAATGCCGCAAAAAAAAAAAAAAAAAGAAAAGAAAAAGAAATGGGTTTTCTGTGTATCTTAATGGAAAAACAGTCATTTCACTCTTGATGGTCTGTAAAAATCTAAGGCAGTTTCAAAACCTAGTGTTAGATAAGCTTCCTGTTGCTAATTCATTCACTATGGGTAATCTGTGTAGTCAGTGTTATTTAGAATAAATAAGATCATTTTTTAAAACTAATTTTTTAGAAGTTGTTTTCATATAGTACATCAAATAAGGTATAAAATCTCCCAGAAATTATTTCAGGGTTAAACATACAATTAATTATCGGAATGTATTGTCTTAAGAACTGTGTGTACTGATTTTTAAAATTTATTTCTTCCTATGACCCCTTTGACTCTGTGTGGTTTATGAAGGAGAGTGGTGTCTCTTAAAGCCTGACTCCTTTGTCCTGTGATCAAAGCTGAATCGTAATTTTCATCAGCTGAGATCAGCCCAAGTCTTTGTGATATACATGTATTTAAAAATTAAACTTTTAGTAAGTATCATAGAGTGAAATTTGGTTTTTTTCCTTCAGTGTGAGATGTACAACTATAGATGTGGCCAGAAACAGTTTTTAAATTTCAGGGCTCATTTATATCCTAGATTTGAAAGAAAATATATGGGAAGGTAGATATCTGAATTACCTAGCTTCACTTTATTCAACACTAAGTAACTTTGTAATGCCAGATTCTGTCATGCCCAGCACTAATATTATCAGATGTTAATATTACTACAAATAGTCACAAATAATCTTTTCCTCATGGACTTAGTTTTCGGTGTTGTGCATATAGATATGTATGTGAGTGCACACACATAGTAATACAACACTGATTATCTTAGCGAATGACTCTGAAAGCAGTATTCCTAACCAGGGCATTCTAACTAGAAACAGCTAAATGGATATGCACACCAGAATGATCTTATAGAGAGTCTGCTATCTCACTGCAGTGCCCTTGGCTAAGTCAGCCGGGTTCCATGTGTTTTATAATGTTCCAGGTTCTACTTGTAGGAACTTCACATCTACCTCCTTTTAATCCCAGTGACAAAATACTTGCCTTCTTTGTTATTTACATTAGAACAAAGTTATAGAAAAAGAAAGGAACTTCTATATGTAATACCCTAGCAATTGCTTTGAAGACTGTAGTGAAGGAGAGTGAGACTGTCTTAAAGATTGGATTATAATGTAAGTTTGTGATAATGAGTTTGTGACAAATGATTAGATAATAGAGTCCAAGGAGTTTTTGGCAGTAAATTATGTCACTGTTAAATTCCTTTTATAGACATCTTAGTGGTGCTTTTTAATTGTTTATTTAGCTGTCAATACATGCTGTTTGCTCCCTTAAAATCTTACATATTACATCAATATTTTCAGTTTGGAGCAGACAGCAGATACCTGTGACACTTTTTAGTGAAGTATAATTTGGAGCCATGGTGGCAGAATATTAGTTGATCTCCGGAGTTACAAGCAGTGAAAATTGTTTACTGTTGAATTTTACTACCACTGTTACCATTTTTTCTTCCAGGAAAGGAATTACTGTATTCTATAAAAATAAAATTGATTTTACCATTTCTATAAAATTAAATTCTTAATTTTTGAAAAGAATAACATAGGACTGAAGTGAACATTGACTTTTTTGAGTATGTGTGTATGTGCAGAAGCTGAAAAGAGTTTTTCTCTTTGCATAATGTCTGCTTATAAACTAAATTTTTTCATCACATTTGTGGTAAACGCCATTGCTTCTGTTTTAGTTGCTGCCAAACAAGGTGAATCCGACCCAGAAAGGAAAGAAACAAGGCAAAAAGTCGATGATGATAGAAAACATGAGATAGAAGCTGCTATAGTGCGGATAATGAAATCTAGGAAGAAGATGCAGCACAATGTTTTAGTAGCAGAGGTAAGAACACTTCAATGCTGGGCTAATGGAGAAAAAGCAGAATAATACCATTAACAACTTAAATTTAGAAAAGTACCACATTGAGGTGAAACTATGGTCATGTAATACTTACTAAATATAAGATAATAAACATAACTGTACAACAGCGTATGTGCACATATTAAAAACTAATGTATTTGTAATGAAAACGGCAACTTTCGTCACAAAGAATTTGGAAAAAAATTCGCTGGTTGGGGCCAGGGATCTAGCTCAGCGGCCTAAGTGCCTGCCTGGCAAGCACAAGGTCATGAGTTCAATCCCAGGTGCCGCAAAAAAAAAAAAAAATTCACTGGTGCTTAATATCTTTATAAGCAAACTGCCTGGATTTCTAAAACTTAGTAACTTACATTTACCAAGGGCTTCCATTTTATACTTTGGTAAACTAAAGAGGGAAAGACTCAGAAGCCATTCAAACAGGCTGAGAGAGAACTAAGGTCTAGGTCCAGTATAGACAGTGGGTAGATAACCAAATCATAATAATTGAGAAACAGAATTGACAAGATTTATCAGCTGATACTGGGAAATGAGCAGTTGAACATCTTGATTTTCTACCTTGAGTGATAGATGGAAATTGATGCCTTTAACCAAAAAGGGAAGGGTAATGTGCTGCTGTATTGCACTTGTCTGTTAATGCTGTTTTTTGCAAGTTGGCTTTGCTATCTTTTGCCATGTCCAGGGATAGGTAACCTAAAATTAGATCAGAAGTCAGAAAGCAAATGAGGGCTAGAAGATAAATTGGGACTTTATAGGAGCATAGTTGAAATGGTGGGTTTGAATTAAATTGTTTAGAATATCCTGGAGAGCAAGATAGACCCTTTCCTTGCCATGTATGGAGCAGTGAGAATAGCATGACATTGAGAGAAAGCCATTGGAGCACTTGTTTTCTTGATTCTCAGTCGCCCTGCAGACCTACTGAACGAAAACTCTGGGGGCAATAGTCTAGTTTTAAGGAGCTCTCTAGGTGATTCTGAAGCATGTTTAAATTTGAGAATAGTGCCAAAGAGTAAAAAAAAAAAAAAAAAAAACAGATAGTGTGACAAGGACTGGGACAGAGAATTACCAAGGAGCAAGTGGTCAGTACTTCAAAAAAATCGTGAAAAGACTAAGCACTGAAGACATGGGCAGTTAGATGACTACTTAATCTTTCTGAGATGTTTTCACTGGACTAGTAAGGATGGGTATTCAGTGGTAGCTTCTAGACCCTGGCTCATGGAATGGGCAGGGAAAACAGTGTTTACCAATTAAGGGCTAAGTGAGGAGTTTGGAGTCTTCTGTTTCTAGATGAGAAGGTGTTGAATGTGTTTATAGCCTAATGATAAAGAAGGAAAGCTTAAAAACAGGGAAGATGGGATGAGGGGATAATACCAGAGTCTGGAAAAGAAGAGGATGGACTAGAAAATGTAGGTGGGCAGTGCACGTTTTAATGAATGGTACTAAATATACCTCTTTCTGAGAAGACAGGGCAGGACACAGGTAATGCGTGCTAATCAAGGAGTAAATGACATAAGAATGCATTAATATACAGATGCTAGAGGGTGAGAATTTGAGGAATTCTAAACTGAGATTGCCTGTCTTTCCTGTGTGAAACAGGATATGAGGTTATGTATGGCATAGCACTCAGGTTGAATAGGTTAGCGAGCTTATCTAAAATTTGAAGTAGTATTTGTCAGAAAATGGTGTTCAAGCACTTGCTGAACTTGAGTTATAAATTTGTGTTAGTCTTTCTCAGAGGTTGGGGAAAATTTTTAAATTGCTAACTGTAGCTCGGAAGCCTCTGTAGAGAATATGTAAACATAGGGAGTGGCTATATTTCAATGTAATTTTACAAAATCAAGCAGCAGGCTGTATTTGGCTGTTGATTAACAGTTTATTGACTTCTGACAAATGCAGATGGTGTTAGAACAACAGTTACACTTAGCAAGAAACTACTAGATTTAAAATGAAATAGGTGTAGAGTGTAGCTTGAAAAAGGATTATTATGGAATAGGACTAAAGGAGTCAGGAGAATTGAAGATTTGGGGAGGGTTGTTACAATGATCATGAGTGCTGTCTATGTCCTGTAGAGGAGGAAACGTCTGAAAAAGCTAAGAAAAGAGTCAGAGAATTGGAGATCTCAGGTTGGTGGAGAACAGATATGTTTATACTGGCATGGTAATCCTGGAAGTTGATTGATTTTAGTTGCAGAGGGAAGTGAAGTTTCAGATTTCAAAGAGCTGTGTCAATCCATTTTGACTTTGAGAAGTGAAGATCAACAAGAGTAAAAGAAAAGCTGGCATATGGATGGTTGGATGGTCTGAAAGAGACAGTGTAGGTTACTGGGAAAAGCATTAACTTTGAGGTCAGAAAGGTTTAGGTTGATCTCTATTGGGCCTGTTACTGCTTATCAGCATCAGTTTCCTTTCTGGCTTATTTTCTTCTGTTATAAAATGAGATGGCCTACTTTGCAAAGGTAAGAGCATTAAATAAATTTAATATGTACAAAATGATTGACCAATTAGTATTAGGTAGACTGTGACTGCTACCATGCTTATTGTTACTAATGACCCAGTATAGTTGACTACAGTATTGTGGGTAGCACCTCCTATGGGTGGACATTATTCTAAGGCATTGTATCTCTTCACTTCTTAAATAAACCCAGCAACTTCCCATGGTCCCAGGGTAGTAGTGGTAGTCCTACGGTTTGAATCCAGGCAATCTTGGACAAGAGTTTGTGCTCTGATTCACATTATGCTACCCAAGTTCTGAGAAGTGAGAGTAACCCAGAAGTCAGCAGAATAGTGACATCAAAGTGGTTACTGTGAGGTGTTATATATTCATACTAGTGTGTAACACAATTAATTCAGCTGTTCTACTTTAGCTCACACATGGTGATACAAGTAAGTGTTCTAAGGATGCATTACACTTTCAAATACAGGCTTTTTAAACATTCTGTACTCTTAACTTTGCTTACAGAATTAATGAAAGTTTGATTTCTGAGTTTTAAAATGACATGTTACTTCTATTCCAAGACAGAAATTTTTGTGTGTTTATATGAAAATGTTAAAGAAACTTCACATAAGAATTAGTGTTTGTACTTTCTTTTTTAGGTAACTCAGCAGTTGAAGGCTCGATTCTTGCCAAGTCCAGTTGTTATTAAGAAACGTATTGAAGGACTTATTGAGAGAGAATATTTGGCACGAACACCTGAGGATCGCAAAGTGTACACATATGTAGCATAAAATGCATTCAGAAATTTGATTTATTCTTGGACTGTACTCTTCGCATGGACTGGGAAGTTCTTTTAAATCATTAATATTAAGACGACCATCTCTTCTATTAAAATTACAGTACATGTTCTAGACCATTCAGATTGAGCCTTTACTCCCTTTGAGAGTTTTCAACATCAGTTGATTGAGCTTCAGGCTTTACAACGTTTATCCCTGTAGAGATCATCTTTACAGTTCCTCGGGAAAATGTGAATGTGCCGCATTTTGTTTTCAGTACTGTATGAAAACAGAAAAAAAAAAATAAAAAACAAATTTAGAAACTACAGCTCATTAAAATAAAATTGTTGGATTTCATTTCCCCAGGTCTTCAGTGTTGATGTAAATGTGTTTCTGTAGTGTTGCCTATTAGCACTTTGCGCATTATGTAAGTTGGGTAACAAAAATGGCAAAAAAAAAATGCAAATTTTCCAGTTATCTTGCTCTACTTAAAACATGTCTTTAACTAGTCTTGTTTAATTTAAAGGTTTGGTAAATATACAAAGATCAAAGCATCGAATTTGAGCATGCTTTATTCTACCACTTGCATAGCATTATGACCAATCTCATAGCATTATGACCAGGAACCTTTGTTAAACACACCCTCACTTGATTTTTTTCCTATTGTAATTTGAAATTTCCCAAGTTAAGTCTTACAATGATTAGGTTTCATTCTGAGTTATTTCTAGAGAAAGAAAATATTTTAGTATGTATAAATTGTATAATAATTTTTTGCTGTTGTACTCACTGCTAATAGTGGATTGTATAGGATGGTGTTTTATTTCATCTATTATAGACAAAAATAAGTGAATTAAGTGTACACATACCCACTAATTCAAGTATGTCAGAGCACAAAATTGGCAGCTGGTTATATTTAATTCAGCCCCATTGAAAAGCACATGCAGTCTACACTTTGTTTATAAACACCTTAGGCACACACACACACACACACACCCATACACACTTTAAATATATATTTTGGTGAAACTGGTACATTATTAATACTCTGTTTCAAAATGGAATCTAAAGATGCAATAAATATGATTACCTTGATAGTTTTTAACAAAATCTTCAGTTCTTACAGCTGTGTTTTGGAAAATGATTTAAGCAATATTTTTCAAACCTATTCTGGATATTTTGCTGTTGCTGAAGAGGTATTTCATGTTTTCAGCGATGTGCATTGTGCTAAAGATTCATGTCACTTATCCTGTGCTTCCAACTATCACCAAGGTTTTTTACCTAACTGATCTGCTGAAGATTATAGTTTGCTTTAACTTCAGAATATTTTTATGGTCAATTTTATTTTCATTTTTGTTCTCATAAGACAATGTTTCACTATAGATTTCTGTTGGATAGAAAAAATGAAATGTTACTAATAAGTTCAAACAACCCACCCAGGATTGACTGTCATTACTGTTGATACATTTACTAGAACATATGTCTCAGAAGATGATTTTTGTTTAAATTTATGGAAAAGTTACAACAACAGAATTCAAATATGGATTAAAAATACCACATAAATATTTTCCCCATGCGTCTTCAGTTACAATTTTTCTCTCAGACTTGCAAATATGGTTTCACTGAACTTAATTTTGTGACCATCTGTAATGTAGATTAAACCTTATGCTCTTATTTTACATTTTCCACTTTTACATGATGGAATTAAGATGCCAGTGAAAATTACCATAAACATTCTCAGGACACTCACTGTACTTGTGTGATAGATGGGTGAAACACAGAACATGGAAAAGTTTCATTTTTTTACTTAATTGGAGTTTAGTGTGTTTACAGGAAAGCATTGGTATTTTAAGTTCTCAATTCACAGATAAATGATACGTAACACTTGAGAAGTAGGACAACCCAAGATTGTCAAGTTAGAAACATAAAAGATGTAAAAACTAAGTTTATTTGTAATCTCCTAAATGAGAAATTGAAACATTGAAGCACTAAATCATTAAAGTTAAGTTTATGTCATTGTTTCAGGTGTGGCTGTACAAATCAGGACTAGAATTTAGAGACATACAAATCTGAAATCTATGCTTCTAAATGCTTACAAATGCTAAAAATTTTTACAAATTACAGTAGAGTTGAGTGGCTGGGGAATGCTGGTGATGCTACATTAAGAAAAGCTTATCTAAAACGTTTTTGTTTTAACTAATCAGTTTTTTAAGAGCAATTCAGCAATTGTTAATTTAAGTCTTGAAAAATGTTTATTTTGAATTATCATTTTCACAATTGAAGCTCGTTGCAGTTAGGGAACACACAGCCTCACACAATTGATAGCCATGTAGATAGCAAGGATTCATGTCAGTGAATTTAAAAAATGAAATGGGAGAGATGCATGCTTTAAAAGATACACGGAGTCATCTGTGTGGCACTGTAAACATGGGTATGTGCCACTCCCCACCCCCTAAAATACCGGTAGGCCCTCTGGGTAAGAATCCTCATAGTCCTCTAGTGAAACACTGTTGATGTTCTGTGCACCCAGTATGTTGGGTATCGATATTAAGTAAGAATCTGTGATCTTAAAAATATGCTTATATCTCTAGAAGATAAGTACGCTGGTGCATCTCAGAGTTCTAAAATACTATTTAGTTCCTCAGTTTGGAAAATATGTTAAATCCAAATAATTTTTTATTTACAGTTTTGAATATTCACGTTGAATGGCTGACTAGCATTAACAGGATTTTATCCTTGTCTATCTACTGTAACTTGATAATCAGTTTTAATGTTATGTGATATATCCTATTAGGTTGTCTCTTTCTTGTAAAGAAAGCTGTTATGTATCAATTGTAGATTGTGTATTATATGGTGCATAGTCAATAAGTGTTGGTAAGAATGTTAAAACAGTTCAGGTTAGCAAAATTATAAGTCATTTTTAGTACAAAGAGCAGAAATATTTAAAAATGTTAAATCATACCAACAATTAAGTGCCTGCCATGTGCTAGACACTATTCCGAGTACTTATGTATGTTTGCTTAGTTGTCACATGGGCTCTATGCGATAAGAAGTATTATACCAGTGTTGCCCAAGGTACTGCTAAAAAATGGCAAAGCTAAGATTTGACCTACATAAGTTGATTCTAGGTTCTGGCTCCTGAGCCTGTCTATGTTCTGTGCTGCAAATAGACATGATTTTCCATCCACTCTTTTCATTTTGTACCTCATTCATATGAATAAAAGAATGTGGACACTAAAATTAATACATGAGCACCTCAGTATGGAATTTTGCGTGTTTTCATTGCCTTTATACTTGCTGGTAGCTTGTCAGGAAAGGGCACAGGGACAGTGGTGGCTGCTATTCTGGAATGTGTCCACTTAAACCCTTTATAATCTTAGTAAATACTTTTACATACTAAGTGGGTCATCCAGATACTTGATTTTAATCTACAATTTTAAAGATGTTTTCCTTATTTCATGTTTTTCCTATACCAATCAATTCTTTATCCAGAATACATAGGAAATCAAAGAATGACTGAATTTAACAAGTAATGAATGATTCAGAGATCAATCATAAAGCTAACTCTCAGGAGAATAGAATCCAGTAGAATATCTTGAAATCTTATTTAATCTAGAAATGTCATATTTATAAATGTGTCATTTAAGCAATTAAGGTCCAAGTTGATCTTAAGTGAATCAGGAAAAAATGGATTTAGTTTGTGTATAAGGAGCTTAAAGTAAATGTGTTGTATGTATTTTTAGTGACTTAATAGTTATTTCAATATTCTAATAATGCATATAAGAATTCTTGAAGTACATAGAAATTTAAATTTTATGTCTCCAAA
>RJWT010017114.1:0-19494 GCA_004365215.1 Cuniculus paca | reverse complement strand
TTTCTGAACAATTAAATATAATAAATATGATTTGATTGGATTTCATTTCTGTGACTAAATTACAAAAGACAGACCCTTCCTTTTTCTCTTAGACTATTTCCAATATCTTCTGGGTGGGTGTTTTTTGATAAAGTCTCAGTGTGATTGCGAATGCCTAGTTGGAAAGAACTAAGGTTCTTAGTTCTTAGTCAAACGCCTCTCTCATACTGAATTTCATTGGAACGCTGTGTGAGTTTAAGGGGCCAATTGCCCTAAAGCGGAGCTTTCAGGTGACGTCTGCATCCCCGCTTCTATTCTGATGAGAACCCAGTGAATACCTTGGAAATGGAGGCCCCTATTAAGCCAGGTGCCCAAGTGGCTGACCCATAAAAACTTAGAGTAAATAAACATATGTTGGTTATATTGTTAACTTCGTGGTAATTTATTTCACAGTAATAGGTAGCTAATATATTATTCTAGTTAGTTATTATTGCTTAACTTGTATATATGCATACATATGTATTGCATATGCGTATCTTTGTGCTTGTATATAAATATGCATGCATAAACATACATATGCATACATGTAAAAGTTTTTCCAGATTGAATCCAATTCAATGGTTTTATGAATTAACCATAATTTATATATAAATACAGAAGTTCCTAGGTTATCAGAACACAAATAAGCAACATGGATGCTGACAAACACAGGTTTATGATGAAATGGAGAAACAGACAAAATTAAAGTTAGAATAAATGGAAATCTTCAAGTGTATCGATATTAATGAAGCTAAATAAGAAAAGTGATACTGTGTTAAACTCCAGGAAATATGTGAAAGAATAGCCCAAACTCTTAAGATTAAAGTACTATTCATTTGCCCTTGAAACAGTTTAATTGACAAACTTTGGCCATTAAAAACTATATTAAATCTTTTTTTAACCAAAACATACTTTCCATCTATTTGAATTTGCAAGAACCAGATATATTTTCTTGAAAAGGACCCACTTCTCATTGGCACACTCTTCCTTTCCTAATAGATTACGCAAGAGCCTCAGCATGACATCATAGGTCATGAGATGCAGTTTAAATTGTAAGGTATTTGTACAAAGTAAGGCCTGCTGAATGAAGTAATAATACAAAATATAAGGACTTAAGGCTAGGTTTTAATTTGCTAAATATCACTGCTGATATACTTTCAGAATATTTTGTAAAAAATGATTTCATTACACTTTTACCCAGGGACTTTGCACAAAAGATTCAATTTTAAAGTGCACCAAGTGTATTATATGGGGTCTGTGTGTGTGTGTGTGTGTGTGTGTACATGTGTGTGAGCGTGTGTGTGTGTGATGCACCTTCATGTGTCTATATGAGAGGAACCAGTGAGATAAGTGATTTGATGGTGGATACACCAATGTTTAACTTCATTGCACTCCACTGTTTTTCTCCCAGGAACTAGGGCTATACTGAAGCAGTTTCAATATTTTTTTTCCTCTGTGGTTATTAGTCAGAGACAAAGGTAACAACTTAGCTATTTGTGAGTACAATATCTTGCAAATTTGTAACTTTACCATCAAATGTGTCCTCAGCTGTTTCTTTAGCCAATAACTACAAAAGGGACAAATTAAACCTGAACATTGTATTTTGTGGCAAACAAATAACTTTAAAATGCTTGTGCAGATACTTTTGGCTATTAATGCCCTTTTACATACAAATTAAAAAGAGGAACAAGGTATGCAACCTACAGATTCCTCACTTAGCAATTTACCTGGTCATTGACTAGATCTAATGACCAAGGCATGCTGTTTGGACTTGCACCCTGTCACTCAGACTTACCCACATTCAGACTTAGGATGCAGGAATGTGAGTGGAGGTGCAGTCTTATGATGGCTTCTTGACCTTCTGAACTATAATGTGTATACAATACACAGTTTCTCATTTAGCCAATTCAGTTCATGACATAGGTGCAGGAATACGTGATGACTGTAATTGGTTTGATTACTTTAGTCTCCAAATTAAAATCATATATGTGCTCAAAAGAAACTTGGGCCACACGTATTTCCTATCTCACAGTCTCTGTGGATCAGGGGTTGAGGAACCTGCTTAACTGGGTCCTTTATGTCAGGGTATTTCATTATTTCTTATTTACCATTGAAGATGCATTTTGGTCAATTTAGATAAGATATGTTGAGCTAGAAAGAACGGGGCTTTAGACAGAGAATGATAAAAAGACCAAGAATAAATTTTCCTGACACTTTGTTACACATTTACCATTCCTTCATCTTTACATAATATGTAGTTGTCTCAAATATAGTTTATATGAAATAATTCAAATTTTTTCCACCTACTAACACGTTTATCTCTTGCAGTGTCCCACTATATAGGGTTACCAGATGAAGCACAAGATACCCGTTTAAATATAAAATCCGATTGTGAGTTATCTTTTTAATTTAAAGATGGATTAGTATTTGCCACATTTACCCCTTAAACCTGAACATGCCCATTACAGTGATAGGCCCTGGAATTCACCACATAGATTTCACTCATGACTTTGGATGTATGAAACATTTCAGAGCAGATGGGCAGAGCATCTTCTTAGAATTTAGGAGGTACACCATGTTGCAGTAGGTGCTGAACATAGCTAGATAAAGCAATGTCCCTATAGAAAAGCAAAGCATTTGGACTCTAAAATGTATAGTTTTCAAAAACTACTGTTTTAAATCAAGGAGTACTTATTTTTCTCAACCAAAGCTTAAAGTGGAGGCACGATGTATACAATATATAAAGACAGAACCATTGTAATTGACAGCAGAGACCCAACTTCATGCATGCTTGACTTCTCCTTCATTGAAGATGGTGGCAGACTTTAATGACCTTCATGGAAAAACAAGTTCTCCAACCACGTAGCGCACAGTCTTTAATCCACTAGCTGGAGTGGAAAACTGCTAATGAGGACTCACCAAAGGCAAAGCAAGAGATGAAGTCATGTGGCTGGTGGAGAACCAGTTTGACTGCTTTTTCTCTCAAAGGCTAATGTATTTCATGACTGCTATCTAGAAGAACTCTGTTTTGTTTTATTTTGTTGACTTTTCTCCCTGTTAAACAATATAAGGAATCCTTTGGTCATTCAATGATATACTGTGTAGAAATTTTCTCATGTTCAGACTTGGTAAAGCAGTCAATTTGAGGGCATCTTTGGCAAAGAAGTAGTATCTGCTGAAAGTAAATATCCCCATAAAATATCCTAACATAGTTGGCCATGTATGCGAGTTCCTAAAGGTATACATTCCACAGATATATTAAGAAAGTATGTAATAGGGTCACAGGGAAAGTTATTTTGTTTTGTCCAGGCCGGGTCAGGGACAGTTTTTCAAACCCTTTTCACAAAAGCAAAGCTAAAAGTCACTTATTCAAAGAACTGCCTGTGTTTGTGTAGGTGTTTTATTATTACCATTTTATTCAAGCTTGAGAAATGTGACTCTGAATTGTAAGCAAACGAAGCAACTCTTCACCTTTTACACCTACCAAGGTCTTCAGAGTTATTAAGCCAGTGAAAAAACAGCTTGTTCCAACATTTAGACTCCAAGTGTACTTACTAAATAAACCTCAACATAAATAAGGTTCTAAATCTATGCATTCATTAGGACTGTTTACCAGCAGTGACATTTCTTTGGCCTCTCTTGGAGTTTCTAGTTCGCTCTTTTACTTGAGACCTTGGAACGAGGAGAAAATACAGTTAGTGGTCTCTGCTCTTTATATAATCCCTGCTTAGAGAGATATGATGTTTGTGCAAGACCCTGGGTTCAATCGACGCATCAAACAAAAACCCAGAACATTAACGGAGAAGCCACTTTAACGTACCCTGTGTTTATTTGCTGATCTACAGCAGTACTTTGCCTGTAGGTGAACTTTAGCTACTGAAGTTGAAAAGGGCAAATTTCCTTAGTCAGCCGCATTCCAAGTTCTCATTACCTTAAACCTGTCACAGGTACATTTATTTTACTGAAAACTCAGTAATTCAGTGTCAGACCTTCTCTTTCCATTTTTACAAATGGAATCATAGATCAACTTTCAATTATCAAGGGGACATTGTACAAGACGAAAATTCACAAATTAATTCTGAATCTCAATTTGACGGTTGGCTTTCACCTTCCATTCTTCAGAATGATTCTCAGTAAGCCTCCAGGAGTTCTAAAAAAAGGTGAATGAACTGAGTAATAATAGTATTAATATTAATAATACGATTTTATGGCTTTCAAAGCATTTTCACATTCATCATTTCGTTCAGTTTGCACAAACTTTATGATGAAGATAGAAAATGTGTCCTTTATTCTTCTTTGAATATGAGAAATGAAAGTTTCAATCACTTGCTACTATATTCTGGATCTTAAATGTTCTGCAAAGGCTTTGTCTCCAGCCCAGGGTGATATCAGGAGTTGGTGGGACTTTTTGCTGGCCCTTGTGGAGACTGCTAACATGCCTTTGAAAGGGAATATAGGGACATTGTCCCCTTCCTGTCATTCTCCTTTGTGGTCACAATGAAGTGAGTAGATTCCTCTACCCTAAACTTCCTGGCCACAGGTCCAAAAGCAAAGAGTCAGTTTGACAGTGAATTGAAATATTCAGAGCTGGGAGACAGCATGAACATTTCTTCTTTTTAAGTGTATTTTCTCAGATAATTTGTCACAGTGTTAAGAAACTGACCGACACTTTCCTATATATTTTACTTGGTTTTTTTTTTTTTTTTTTTTTGAGACAGCATCTCTTGATGTACTCCAGGCTGGCCATGACATCCAAATCTTCCTGTCTCAACCTCCCAAGTGCAGGGATTACAGATATATACCACCACACTTGACAAGAGTCCAAGATTTATCAACCACAATGCCATTTTGCCATCTGTACATCTATATGTGATAAACTAACAGTGAACTGATGAATAGGGTATAAAGATGGAAATTCTCACATTTGAACAAAACTTCCTTAGGATTTCCTTCCAAGATCCTGGGAACTCAATTTTGTGTTTTTTGTTTTTTGTTTTCTAATCAATGTCTTCATTTAATAAATTTCCTCTCCTCTGCTATTTTTGTACACATTTGTCTTACTCTATCGAGAAGTCTTGGCCTGTAGAATATTATATGCTTTATACTGTTTATAAGCATTGTATATGAACAGGCTGAAATACAAAGAATTATTTCCAGTGCAAAATGGGATAGCAAAGCTATTGTTCTACTCAAGGTTTTTCACTGATCCTGTGTATTGGTCTAACGTTTGCTGTTTTATCTAGATTCAAACATATGATCTAGGAAATAAGTTTTTCAGAGAATCAGATATCCAGCCAGAGGTCTTTTCACTTCTTCTTACTATGTTTAAATAAGACATTTTTGTGACATGAAACACTGGGTTTGACACTCATTTGTCCTCTTATCATCTCCCTGGTCTCATCCTGCTCAAGAATAAAAAAAAATACTACACTAATGGAAATATTAGTCAGACAACACTTGCCTTTATTATATTTTCTTTCCTAAAGTTAATTTCCTAAAGCTGGCTTGAGAAGTAAAAGATAAACTAATAAAACCCTCTGTGAATCTCTTCTTGGTTTCAAGATTTGCTTAGAGACAAAATATTGGGCAGGGTTTGGGTGAAAAACCTATTAGTTTTTTGCATGTTAGCCACAAGTTCAAATCTTATCATATGATCATTTCTATTAGATTATGTCATGAAATAACTTCTCCCTTTCAATTAAAAAGCAGATACTCTAGTTTAAAAACAGTAAGTGGGTTTTCACTTCTAAAATAGGCCTAAATTTTAGTTAGAAGGAACATGTAAGTGGATATGGCCAAAAATGCTACTAGCCAAACTCACCAATTTACACTACAGCCATTTCCAAAATACTAGAAATTACAAGCATCTTGTCATCTCTCACACTTTCCTTGAGGGATCAGACTCCTGGGAGTGTGCTGTGTTCTTTCCACAACTTCTCTTTTCTCCCAAATAAATTTTATTCAAGACTGTTTAGTCATCACCTTCTATTCTACCCTTCCTTGACCTCCCCAAGTGTTCTCTTAGCACTTTGCGAGGCTAACAAAATTCTAGATACTTTCCTGGTACTGCTTCACATTATTCAAGATAAACCTGCAAGGTGAGCCTCATCATTGCCATTTCACACATGAAGAAGCAATGGTTCATGAGGCAGAAGGACTTATGCAAGGTGACACAACTGGCCCAGGATAGCTTTATGACTTAAGTCCTGAGCCCTTCTGCAGACTGTGTGCTCAAAGACTTCTTAGGAAAGCAAGGTGGTTTATTTTATATGTACCTAATGATTCTTGTGGAACTTTCAATGGTGCTTGGGAATGCCCTCTAAGGAAATGTTCTAGGCTGATATGCTCGCTATTGTGCTATAGAATTCTAGTGTAGAAAGCTAGTTCAATGAGACCCTTCATGAAGAGAAGGATCCTTCATTGACCCAGTATGTGAAAACTTGATTGCTTTTGGAGATTTGTAGCTCCTGAGAGCCAATGAAGGACTTGGAGAAATCTTGCAAGAACATAACTTGTTGAATATTGTTTTTCTCCTTGATTCTCAAGTGTGTTTAATACCATTCATTATAAATGACATATTCTGAAGAATAATATTCCAGGGGTTGAGCTTTGAGGTATTACCTACCCATTTCTCCATCTGGCATGCAATAGAAATAATTACTAAGGAAGAATCTGGTCTCTGGGCTGAGATAGGGGAAGTATCTACAATGTGATAAAAGTACATTCCACTCCTCTGCTCAGGAGTAGTTGTTAGAGCATTAGGAGGCTCCTTTAATGACCTTCCCATGGTACCTACCCAAGATTACTACCTTTAATTCTCTCCTCTTTTACACTTACCAGTATATCTCAGTCATCTCATGCATGACGTATATCAAAGACAGCGATTCTCTAGACCATGAATAGTGCAGAGATACCTACTTTCTGGATTCTTTAAAAGCTACCTCCCTTGTCCATGAGTGATCACCTCTGTGTAGTTTAGTTGGAAAGGCAATTTTCTAAATTCTACTGTGGGTTCAGGCAAGATCATAAGAGCGTTACATTTTTTTCTGCAATATTTTGCCTCTTTATAGATTTGCTTTTGCTATATTTTACCTGGAAATTAGATCCCTGGAATAGTAGAAAGACTATTTAAAGAATCATCACATCAAGCTGAATATTTAGTGCTTGGTAATCCTCTCATTTGCCATGTAGTAAATGTTCCCTAATTGAAAACCCATGGAGGAAATTTGCCTTCTCAGTATCTGAAAATTTTTCTTGTTGGTTTTACCAAATGGCCCATTATCTTGTAAATCTTTATAATTGGTTGTACAGTATTTCCTCCTTTGATCACTGGCAAATGAATTTGAAGATAAAATGTTGACTGAGTCGTAGCAACTTTGCAACATTTCACAAAAATTATGCATTATTGGTAAGTCTTGTGTTGCCCTAACTTTTATCCTGCCCTCTTATGTCCTTTACCAGGAGTCCCTGAATAATTTTATTTTCATTATATGTTGTTATACACATTAGAGAGTACACACACACACACACACACACACACACACACACACACACCAGTCAATCACATCACAAATTCTTTGTAGAATGGTGCACGATAAAAAAATGAGGATACGCTTTGGTGTGTGTGTTGTGTGTGGGTGGTGTGTGTGTGTGTGTGCATGTATGTAAACCCTCACCCTCAGTGTCTACAGCAGAGCCTTCTACATAAAAGGTGCTAGATAAATACAGTCAGATTAATAACTGGGGAGAAAAGCTTTACTTGAAACATCTATTCATTTCTCTGGTAGCTTTATTGTTGGTACCCTTCCTATTGTATCTATCCCAGAGAATGTTCTGAAAGCATTTACTTCATTGTAGGCAAAGAACGCCTATAAGATTTCCCTTGGTGTGGCACTGTGCTCTGTTAAGACCCACCTGGTGTTTGAGGTGGACTCCAGGCTCCTACTGAAGAACAGGACTGATTTGTGTTCTCTACAATGGATAAAGGAAGTGTGGGTGGTGATACGTGCCATTTTAACAGAACAGTAATATTCTCAGCCAAGTAACTTATTTGCTTACATGCTATCCATTACATAAAACAGAAGCTGATTACATTCATTTTAATATAAACATATATGTGGCTATCAAATAACCTCCAAATTTTCATTTGTTTCCACAGTTATTCCTCCAATTGGTGTCAAACTCAATGGGGAATGAATCTTTAGTTTAGCATCATTTAAATTATGTTAGCACATTAATCTTCTTTTGCCCAAAAGACTTAGAATATCACTAAAATGCTTTCCAATGGATTTCCACATACATTTTTCACACAAGGAAGATTGAAATAGATATAAGCATGTTACTGAACATGCTGGTATAAAAACAGGGATTAAATTTTACTCACCACACTCCTAACTAAATTTCACAGATGTTTTATGTGAATTAAGGATTATAAAGCACTTAGAACAAAAGAGCAAGTGCAGTGATTACCTTAAACTCAGTTTTAATGCCAGACAAGTTATTGCATCTGTTACCAAATGGAATTTCAAATTAACAAATCTCTACAACCTGTTCATACTATTAAATGGAACTGTGGTATTTAAATGTCTAAATTGTAAAAATTTCAAGTGATAGGCATGAATTAATTTGTTTGAAGATTTAATACTTGTATGGAACTTCTATATTAGAAGGAAAGTCCTGGTGGAAGGCAAATTAGTTTCGAGAATCGCATGCCTGCCTTAATACAAAATCATGTACTCTTCTAACTTACTTTAATATTTTCACTCAATGTTCATAGCATAATCTTCTCACTGCTGTTTCACATAAAGCTATTGTATTACTGGCAAAGATTCCTGTAAAAAAATAATCTAAAATCCTATATCTTGGTGGGAGGGAGAACAAAACATAGCTCTTACAGTAATCGTTTTCTATAGAATTGTTGTATTTCTGAATTTTCACAGTTTTACACTATCCAAATATACTTCATGTAGCTATATTCCCCATAAGGAATAAAATGAAGTAGATGGAGATGAATTAGACTAATTAATGCATATGAACTGGCCTTTCACCCCAACAATTGTAGATAAGTTGAATCTAAGAACTTAAATCAAGATTTGCTATTCTAAACCTTAGCGGACATCAATTCACATCGTATAATTTGGCAGAATTGGCCCAGAAATGAACTTGCCATAGGTCTGACCCTCTCAGTCACACATAAGGCAGCCAAAAAAAAGAAAAAGGAAAAAAAACCCGAAAAACAATAACAACAAACAAACAAAAAACCCCAAAAATACCTCATACACATCACGCCACACACATAACTCAGAGCACTAGTTTTCCGAATTTTGAAAAAACATCAAATATTTTCCTTTAAGGGATGCTACACGAATTTATTGGTTACCAATGAACATCAGACACAATACTATCATTGTTCCTCACTCTGCTCTCCATTGATTTAGAAGAAATAATTCCAACTGAGACTCAAAATTATTTCTTTATTTATATCCTCTTTTAAGTCAAATGGTTATTCATCCTCTACAAGTAGAATTTGAGACATACAAACATCATCAGTATTTACCTGAATTTGTCCAAACAATGTGCCTTTTACAAATATACATGTCTTATAGAAATTATAAGCTTTCGTTTCTTCAGAAAACAACCTAAATCAAAGTACATATACATGAATGTATGCTTGTGTATATATTGGTTGTATTTATAACCAGCATACAACATGGCTTTTCTATGAGTCTCTGGCTTTTTGTTTAAAAAGAAATCATGGCAAGTACTCTCAGTGGTTAGCATCACTAGTTAGCCAGCACAGAAAGTCCCCTGAGGAATCCCCTGCCAGCAGAGCAAGGCAGGACTTACGACCAGAGGTCAGTCAGGGGGTGTGGGCATGGAACTGGCTTGAATCAAAAGCTGTGAATGACAGGAAGGAGGATGGATTTCAGAAGAGGTCTTGTCATGGCCACTATGAAAACCTGATGAATCACTGGTCAGGGGCTTGGAGAATAAGGTTGCCATTAGTGAGTATTTGTACATTTGTCAGTAAGAATATTATTTTACTGTTAATGCAATTTTCTCAATTCCTGGTGGCTGAAATATATAGCACAACCTTTTCTTAAAGGTTACATATCAAAAAAAATTTTAAAGAGGGAATTAATGTAATTTTCAAAAACAAAATATTCTTATGCTGAAAAAAAAAGTTATGTGAATTCACACCAAATTTGAAAAATTTTAGCTAAAACAATTATTGGCCTAATGTCAGTTGAAAACTCTAAATTATGGGTTTTTAAAACAGACAGACACCATTTTAATAGATGCTAGAGACCTCTAACCGAAACATTCACATATAGTAAAAATAAGTGTCTGATTAGAAATATTCAGTCACTTCCTCACTGACTTTGCTGACTTGAACTCTGATTTTTCTGTATAGTTCTGTTTTTAGGGCATTTAAAATGTGTTTATTGAAGTAATAAATAATAACTAAGAATATATATAATTAATAAAATGTAATCTTATATGTAAGAAATGCTGGCTAGCAATAACTTTTAAAATTGTCCTTTTATATCTCATAACTAAATGCTTTCAAAAAAGCAGACTAGAAATTGTTAGATTATTTTCTAACTAAGTAATTTTATGAAAAATAAAATCCTATACTTATAGCAATGGTACTGTTCAAATACTGTGTAGTCCAACACGATATTATAATTATCAGATAACTATGCATTCGGTCTCTGATTTGTAAAAGAGCCAAAATAGATTGTTTTAAGTTATAAGTTCTTTTCCATTATCTTTCTTAGCATCTCCACCCTCCTATTTTTTCTCTCCAAGCTTCAGTGGGACTTAAGCCATCTTTGTGTGGTTATTAAGACAGAATGAGAAACCACAAAGATTAGAAAGATTTATAAAGATGAATCATACATATGCTTTCTCCTTTCACACATTGTTATAAAGACTTTCTGCATCGAAGTCTATGATAAATTCATTCTGATGGGAAAATCGGAAAGTTGGACATATTTATACCAGTCCTGGGGAATGTGCAATGTAGTTAAATAGGTCATTTCCAATTTTAACAATCCCACCCCCAATTTCATTCAGCATCTTTGACACAGAAACCCAGTTTAACTCCTCCTGGGAAGAGCAAAGCCCCGGAGCAGCAGTCCCTAAGCGAGGCAGATCATCCCTGGGATACCTTCTTTACTTAAGGAGAGTCTCTTCACCGTGCCTACTGCTCCTGGCAGATGTGCAGCTGGGACACCAGGGAAGGGAAAATTATTTAAAACATAAAGGGAAATTCACAAAATGTGTTAACTGCTACGCATGAAGGAGACTCAAAAGACATGAGTTGTTTAAAAAAAAAATCGCTGAAGAACCCTGAATTTCAGCTCATGTATGTTCATTCATCTCCAGGGACACGTAGCATACAACCCATACAGTTATGTCCTTTGAACATTCTATAAGGAGTGTTTGAACTCCAGGACTTCTTTGTAAATAATTAGTTTACAATAGGCAAGGTAACTACTGACTACATTGCTTCGCATTGGAGAAAGTCAAATCTCTTCTGCGTTGATTTCTGCTAATAATAAAGGCAAAGGCTGCATTCACAACTTTTACCTTACCTTTACTGAAAGCCAGAAATCTCAATACCTCTTGCTAACTTTCACCAAGTTGCAATTTGGAATCAGCTTTAACTGCCTACATAATGTGGTGAAACTACACAGGGAAGGAATAATGTATGTAGTAAAAGACTTGCAAGGAATAACAATGGTTACTGCTACAGAGACCGATGGCAGAGTAAATTGGGTCATTGACCTCGAACCTCTAAAGGCCTGAGGTTAGATCTGGATTAAATCACGAGTGAAATGATCACAGAGGTTTTGCTTCAAAAATTAGCACTTAGGTTGATTCACTTTGACAGGGGAAGGCGAGGATGCCAGTGACTAAATTAAATAGAATTAGATTGTTATGCCTAAGTGGGGCATCTGTTGAGGATAAAGCTTTATTCTCATCCATCTTAACCTAATGAATACCCAAGTTGGATTTTTTTAATGATGCATGGTTTAAAAATAGTTTTGAGATGGCATGAAGGATATCAAGATCGCATAAGAGGCTAAAAATGTATAGTGGCTGCACTCATTTGACAAAAATAGTTTTGAGATTAATTATGGTTGAGTGCCAGTCTTTGAAACTTACTGGATACATGCATGCTTTATTATTCTTTTTAAATGTGTTTAGTTTCTTGGAAACATCTGTAAAGAATACAGATGTTTGTTATGTATCTTCCCACTATTTGGGACAATATCTGCATTCCTAAGATGGATATTGTGATTGTGTGGGATCTACTATGCAAAGGAAGATCTATTTTTAAAAAGAAGTAAACTTTTATCTAGTAACAGGTTCCCTTTTATAATTATTATTGTTTTTATTATACTCGAACCATATATAGCTGTACAAATTAATAGGATTCATTTTGATATTTCCATACATGTACACATCATGTGTTCTGTGCCTTATCTTTTCAGTCTCTGTACCCCTCCTCTCTGACTTGGTCTTCACTTGGTCTTTTCCTGGTTCCTTATTCTCATAGTTCCAGAATTTCTGTGAAAGTCAGGGTTATACCTCAGGGGCACAGTGCCTGCCTAGCAAGTGCAAGGTCCTGAGTTTGATTCCTGGTATCAAAAAAAAGTTTTTTGTGAAGTACTTCATACATATTATTCCCAGTGCTTTTCAAAGAATAGCATAGCATAAGAAAAATTTTAGAAGTACAAAGCAATGGGTACTTTAAATCAAGTAGTTATAAATTTAATCCTTTTTCAATTATTTTATATTAAAATGCATTTTATTTATTCTTTGAGTGAATATCAGCTTCCATGGATTCAGAATCACTAAAGTAATACAATACAAATTCTTCTTTCAACTAATGTTCCATTATTTACCACTCTATAACATCTGTGTAAATCTTTCTAGAGACATTTTTATTTGGAAAACATAGATAGATAGATATGGGACTATATATATTTACATGGTTCTAAATATATTGATACAGTTTCCTCTTTAGCAATATGTTTGAAATCAATTCATATCAATAATAAATAACTTTTATATGGTTCTACTTTGCTGTATAATATTTTTCTGAATGTTTTTTAATCCCTGATTATATAAATGAGAACGTTTTGGTATGATGTCATTATATATGAAATGGATTTGAAAGTGTTCTACTCGAATTTCTCTCTCTGTCTCTCTGTCTCTCTCTCTTTCTCTGGGTCTTGCATACACATGAATTGACTTCAGGTATGCAATCTTAAAATATTAATGCAAAGCCTTATCAGAGTATCATACATAGCAACCAAGAAACTCGATAGTGTAAGTTGTGGATTCATGTTATGGGGAGGAGGTAAAAAGTCCCGGGCCAGTTGACAGAGTTATCCAGAAGGGATTCTTAACATCACATTGCAGGATTTGCATTCACCTAAGATGTAGATGCAGTTTTGTGCCATCTGATAAGTTTTCTGCTCTGGTTTAAACATCAATGAGAAGGATCCTCCATCATGTATCCATCCATTCCATGGTACTCTAGCCCTAAACTGATTTATGCATTGTCCACCTCATCCAGAGGGAGCAAGACATAGCAATACAAGATGTGTTAGTCACCTTTCTGTTACTGGAAAAAAAAAAGCCTGAGAAAATCAACTTAAAAGCAGAAAAATTTATTTTGGTTCATAGTCTTAAAGGTTCAGTCTATGGTTATTTGGTACCATTGCTTTTGGGTCTGTGGCACATGATAAGAGCACTCAGGGGAGGGAATTTCTCATCTGATGGTGGCCAGGAAGTGAAAGAGAGAAGATGGGCCAGGATCCCAATATCCCCCTCAGAGACATATCCCCAATGGTCTAACTAAAATTCCATGAGTCCCCACCTCCTAAAGACTCCATCACTTCCCAACAGCATCATGGGCTTGGGACCAAACCTTCAACACACTTCGTATGACACTGATAACACAAACTGCAGCAATTAGTGCTGAAAGACCCAGTACATGTGTCCTACCATTCACAAAGTAGATTTTCTGCCATTTTTCTGCACATCTTTGTCCTTCTCTCCACACTTAAATATCCCACATTTAGGATAAGAACTCTTTGATTTTCACTGGTTTATAGTAGGCATTAGGCTTACACAAAGGTATATTCTCCATACAAATTAAGTGAGTGTGCTCCATTGATCAAATAAGCATGGCTAACTGTCTTTTTATTACTGTCTTTAGATCCATCATAGAACAGGTTGACAAGGTCCACCAGACACAGAGAGCTTGCAAGGCTTACAAATGTGATGAGAATAAATTCAGCATACTCAAAGCCCATTGTTTGTCTATTCCTGATCTTTACCACTGTTAGGAGTCTTTCTCCAACCAGATGATGAACCCCATATGGCTGTGTCTTCTGTTTCTTCTGCAACCATATCCTAATGAACTTGATCTAAACATAAGGAGAAAAATAAAACTTACCTAGTTCTTCACACACAACTGATGCCAATTATATACTTGTCTTTATCTTGATCCCTTCCATCCATAGCATGTATTCTAAGCCTAAATGATTCCTCACTAGATCAATAAGCCCTTATTGGAAAGTATTAGTACCTGACACATAACTGGCACTCAAATTTGTGAATCTAAACAATCCACAATTTACTATTCATTATAAAGCTCTCAATTTCAAATTCTCATCCTGTAAAAAGATAATAATAAATATTTTCCCCATAGAAAGTAAAATAAGGAGAGAAGTAAAAAGGAATAGAGAAAATAAGGAAGACAGAATCTTTTTGCAGCTGATATATAATAGGTGCTCAGCTATTTGCATTGCATATTTTCACTTTTCACAACATCTTGTCTCTGTGTGAAGCCTTCAACATTTTCCTTCCTGCTCCTTTATTCAAAGAAAGCTCAAAGGACTCATGAAGTCCCTCAGTTCACTAAATTCAGCATTTAATGTACTTGAATATGCTCCTACATATCAAAGGAAAATGAACCAAGAACCCCAAGCTCAAGAGAAACTATATTTTTAATAATGCCTATGGAACCCATTTATTAACTTACTACTGCTTAAGGGACCACCACACACATTTTGGTTCATAATACACAGCATTGCTGAAACTTATAATCACCAACAGTGGAACATCTGCTTGCCTAGTCTGTCTTCTATAAATTAAAAATTTTAAACTGCTATTGTCACATTGATTTCAAATTAATATGTAGAAAAGTGAAGACATAGGAAATTTGATTTTCTGGGACATGGTAGGTTGACCAGACTTACGTGGTATCCAAAATGTTCAATATAATACCAATAATTTTTATTTAAAAAATTATTTAAGTCAGAGGGCTGGGGATTTAGCTCAGTGGTCTAAGAGCCTGCCCGGCAAGCACAAGGTCATGAGTTCAATCCCCAGTGCTGCAAAAAAAAAAAAAAAAAAAAAAATTATTTAAGTCAGGCTGGGGATTTAGCTCAGTGGCCTAAGCGCCTGCCTGGCAAGCGTGAGGTCATGAGTTCAATCCTTGGTGCCCCAGGAAAAAAAAAATTATTTAAGTCTATGGAAGACCTAAAAGTACATTTTCTGATGTTGTCTTCAATCTTCTTCAGAGTAGTGTAGTTTTCAATGTAGCAGTCTTTCATTTCCTTGATTAGATTGATTCCCACGTACTGTATTTCATTAAATGGAGAGAGTAAGAAGGATTAAAGGGAAGGAAAGGGAATAAGAAATTAAGATACATTATGTACAAGTACAAATTCTCCAGGATGAATGTAATCATTATGTGTGGCAAGTATGTACTAGTAAAAATATATAAATTTAGAAAAAGAACAGTGCAATAAGCCCCACAGACAGGTATACCAATCATTAATATTTTGCTGAATCATTTAATAGTAAGCTGAAAATAAGAAACTCTACATATCTGGTATTTTCAGGAACAAGGGCATTGTTCTACACTGCCACATGGTTATCCTATCCAAGGAAGTTAACACTGACTAAAAGTTCAAGAGAGTAGCAACTTTAAACCATATTCCTAAGTGTGCCTGCCCTGATGGATTTTACTCTTGGAGAATTGTGCCCCATTAACTCTGATAACTGGTGAGCAGAATTCCACTCCTTCAGAAAAAGAGTGCAGGCAATTCAGAGTAAACTACAAATGTTTTAGAGGTACACAAGTTTGGATTTGAGTCCTAGGCCTACCATTTATTATCCATCAACTTCTCCCAAAATAACCACAACTAACCTCATTTCCTCAGTAATTGAGATTAAGAATGAATACATTAGTGGACTGTTTTGAGAGCAAATGAGAAAAAAATACAAGGGACACAAAGAGACTAACTCACGATTGAGCCACAAAAAGTATTGGTTTTCTTTCTATGTGATCCATACCAAAAAATAAAAATCCAACAACTTTTAAAAATCTTGAAACCTTCATAGAAAAAGTTATCTCCAATAAAGAACAGAAACTGAACAAAATAAATCACAAGAATAATCAAAATAAACTCTTCCCGTGTTTCAGAAGAGCACAGGGAAAAACTAGAATGAAAAACAAGCCCACGTACCTCTATAGTGAATTTTTTCAACTTCCTTGAAACACAAGGAAAACAATTGTGCTGATATCAAGTCACAGAATGGGTCAGGATTTCAGGAATAAATTTGTGGGTTATTGTTCAGTTTACTGAAGCAATTTGTTTAAATTTAGCAAAACACTAATAGGGTAAATAGTGGTGGTAGACATGAGTAGGAAAATTTGCCTCCTGTCTGTTCCTACTGCTGTTGGAAACTTAACCAGTCAATAGAATCTACCAAAGGGTACCTAAAAGTTTTCTTCATGCCGTGAAAGAATCCCAGCTTGCTAAAAACTGTCAGGTCCATGTTCTGAGGGGAGTAACTGAAAAGTGGGAACCATCAGAGACGGAGTTCACAGTATTAGGAGCTCATTTTAGGGACCAGACTCTATTGAAAGGCTTTATACCCATTGAAAGTTAACTGCAGTTAGCCAACAATGTGCACAAAGGTATCATTAGACATGTTGTCAGATAAGCAAAGTGAAGATCAGAAAACTGAGTATTTCTTTTTTAGAATGGCTTATCAATATACTGTTTACAATTCATCTCGAAGCCTTTTGAAGAGAAAGCTTTTATTTCTGCTCTCTTCTTCCACTGAAATACATTATATTCTTTAGAGAAATTGTAAGAATGTATGTTTTTATTGGCACAAGACTTAACAGGCTTCTGTTAATGTTGAATACTATTTTAATCAGGCTCACAGTTAAGAATTTTAGAAGTTTCAACTTCATGTCTCTCTGTGGCTGATGATGTGACCTTAGGAAATCTTCCCATGTAACTGTGATCCTATATTTTAAATTAAAAATAAAAAATCTTAAATAAGGAACTGAAGTGTTAGCATAGTTTTAAGTAAATAACAGATGATATAGGGTTTTTTTTTTCCTTTAAGACCACCAGAAAATTAAATATTTTTGAAAGTCAAAACAATGTCACTGTGACTTTCAATTAGTTTCCATTTCCATGCTGCCTCCAAACATCCTGATTCCAGCTGGGATTGTGATCAAAAATGCAAAAACATATGTAGAAAAGTTATTCTTGTGGAACATCTGACCGGAAGCAGGAAATGCAAGATATCTCACGGGACTGCCTGTTATCAAAATATGCCCAGTCCAGCATTGCAAGGACAGGAGAAGTTTGTTTGTCAAACACCCAGATAAAGAGAAGCATAGAAAATTGTGCTATAGATGCATCATTGGGAGGGAAATGGTGGGGGGGGGAGAAATGCCCCCTGAAGTTTCTAAGTCCCTGACCCACTGCTTTATCACTCTGTAACCTTGCAAAGTCTCTCTTGACCTCTGCAAGGCTCATTAAAGACATCTACAAATGAATTTTTAATACCTAATGCACAACCTGAGGACTAAAGTTAATAAAATTATATTAGAAACTGGGGTCAAATAAGTAGATTTCAGCTGTTCTTGTCACATACAACATATATACACAGATTATGTGAGATGACAGATTAATCTGCTTCACTGTAGTATTTTATTACTATATGTATCCCATAATATATTGTAAGTATGAAAAATACTTGATAAAATCTATTTCAAAACAAAAATAGCATTAAACCACATATCATTTAAAAAGTCTTCTTGAATAGGAATAAGTCTTAATATTATTACTCACTGATTAATAGATGAGAAAGATTGTTCATTGCTATGAATAAAGAAATATGACTTTGCTATTTGAATTTACAATCACACGTTTAGTTTTTCTTGTAAGTTCTAAAAATATTTACAGTACTTATGACTTCCAAACAAATTCAGAATTCATAAAGACATATGTTTAAATTTATAAAGTGATTAATTTTATCCTTTTTTAAAATTAGGTGAAATAAAAAAGAATATGTGTCAAGAATTCTAGCCAGGTATTGTAAACTCATCCATCATAAAATCATTGGCACACAGCAGGCGACTGGTAAAAGGATACCTTTTAACCTCGACTGGCAAAAAGTATGTATTTATTTTTAAGAAGTAAAATATAAACAGACGTGCTGAGAGCCAAGTGTTTTATGAATAAAAAAAATGATTCCATACACACACACACGTACACACGGATATACACATAAAACTTTCCCCAGTGGGCCACCGAGGATTTATGTGGATGTGAACTCTATTTACTGTTAGCATTAAGGAAATAGTGGCTTTTTAACAAGTTACTCATGCCTGGAAAAAATCCCAGTTTTGCAACTTATCCAAGATTCTTTGCCAACTGTCCGTGGGAATCACTGGGATGGGAAAAGTTCAAATTTGTTTTAAAGAACTTGCTTAATGGAAAATTTTTTAAAAAGTAGAAGAAAACCGGCATCCCACTGTGCTAATCTTTTGGTTAAATAGGAATAAAGTCTGGCTTAGTTGCTTTTTTCTTTTTTTTTTTTAGTATTATTTTAAGGAAAGGAGACTTTTTTATCCATTTTTATGCTATTCCATAAAGTCATATTTAGGGTTTTGTTTCTGTTATCCAAGGGCACGATGACTTAGAGGCTTAGATTAAACTAAGATTGTACCGAAAAGGATGTGGGGCCCTTGGTCAGTGTCATTAAAACAGATGACTTGATTTTTTATCTTTTTGTCATAGTCTCAAAGCTCTTTATCTCTTGTTCCAGTTAAATACAAGCTCCAGTTATATTGTTGCTGTCCATTTCAAAAACTACACAGAACTAAAGAAGTTACCATTGAAAGTTGTAGAATTCACAGTTAGAAAATGGTAACATTTTTACCTTCTCTAGAATGTACAAATGATGCCAAGCAAACCCCAAGTTCTTTTCTAGATCCGCTCTATTCAAGACTAATGACAACTTTATTATTCTTTTATTGTCCTTTTATACTTGTGGAAACTGAGGCAAAGGAGGCCTTCCCTGTCTTACCCAGATAGTAACTGGCAAGATGGTCCTGGGCACCCAGGTGGGAAGGAC
>RJWT010017113.1:0-19502 GCA_004365215.1 Cuniculus paca | reverse complement strand
TCTTCTTTCTTTCTTTCTTTCTTTCTTTCTTTCTTTCTTTCTCTCTTTCTTTCTTAGACAGGGTGCTGCTAACTCAGTGAGCTTTCCAAGCTGAATTCAAACTTATGATGCTCCTGCCTTAAACTCCCAGAGTGTTGAAACACTATGCCCAGCTTACATTGCAATTTTAACATGTCTATAACACATGGTTAAAGTCAATGGGTTTATAAATGAAAAGATGGAGCATAACAAAATTACTAGGGTTGTGTTTTAAAATAATCATTTACATTGGATTAATAAAGTCCAGACAGAAAGTACATACATATGGAAGAATCTATACATATATTTCTGAAAATCAATATATGAAATATTTAAAATCTCTTGCATCAATTTCTATATTGTATGACATGAAATACAACTTCTGTGGATTATTTTTAGGTATCTCCTTCAAGACGAGGTCTATTGTGGAATTCACCAGGTTAAATAAAACTAAACAGATATTTTCACTCAGAGAAAATTTTTGGAAATTTGAATTGGGTAATGAGCTTGTGATTATTTAAGAGTCTATAATACATCTGATCCAAACGGAGACATGTCCAGATCTTGTGTGTGTGTATGTGTTTATGTGGAGTTGTGTATGAGATACCACATTTGGCTAATATGCTTTTGTATCCCAACTTAGAAAATGGCAGTAAATAGAAAAATAATGCAAAATAGAATTGAAAAAGAGACCAAGAAGTTATAATTCTTAACAATAAGAAAATACTGAAAGAGGGATTCAGAAAATTTGAAATTCATCTAAATCTAGCTCATCATTTGAAACACTGCTAGATAATTTTCCTCTCAGTGACATCTACCATGATTACTCCAGTCTATGTGGGATTTCAAGTATCTGAATTCCTGTAGGTTAAGTTGCCAGTTTTGGAATAATTTGCATTAAAGTTACAGTTTTATTTTCATGTGTATGATTTATCTTGCCATTTGGAAAGTGGGATTTTATAAAATAGAAGCCTGTTCACAGACTGATGGTGAGTGTATATTACTTTTTAGGTCAATCATGATTTCAAATATTTGGTCCCATCAAAGCATGTGTCAGACAAGGTGTTCCGTTTGAGATCTCAGAAGAAAAGGTCACTTCATTTATAGGTTTTGGAACTTGAATTTCCAGAATATTGCCTTATATAAACTGAAACTTTTATAATTAATATCAGCTTTCCTGAGTAAGAGGCTCTGTGGATCAAAATATTTGAGAAAAAGTTTCCTCTGTATTGAATATGCAGATTTTCTCCATGTTTTCATTTTCTAATAATACAGTATGGCAATAACTTACATAGAATTTACCTTGTGTTAGGTGTTAGCAATTTAGAGTACACAAGAAGATGCACATAAGTTATATAGAAACAGTATGCTATTTTATATAAGAGACTTGAACATTGGTGGATTTTGTTCTCTGAGGGGGGGGTCCTGAAACCAGTTTCCTGCAGATACTCCGGTCAATTGTCTCTGCTAATTGTAATTTAAACATAGCGAGAAGCATTCTAGCGTCAAGAAAAAAAAAGTAAAAGTGTAGAATTTAGCCTTTGGAATTAAATTTTATTAAACTATAACCATATGTATGCAAATCTAAAGGATACAAAATTCTATGAGGATGCATATAAAGAAAACCCCGAAAGTATATATCTATTTCTTGATAGAATTTAATACTTTGGTTAGATTTTGGGGGTTTAAAATTTTCTATGTGCACATAATGCACAGTGTTAAAGTGACACTCATCAAGTGCTTACTAAGTGTCAACACATTGTGCTTGGCACTGGTAGCCCTTAGAAATCAAGATAGACCTGGAGTTCTTGACTCCATGAACCATATAGTTATTGAAAAGAACTAATGTTAAATTAGTATTTAACTAATTAAAATTGATATGAATGCAACATGAGTCAGTTACAACATATATCTAGGAGGTCAGGAATAGCTTCTCTAAGGAGATAATTTTTAAGTGGTGATTTAAAGGATTTAGCTGAACTGAGACTTGGATATTAAAAAATGCATATATTATCAAAGTGTACCCTGAATAGATTTTAGTTTTTAATAGCTTATGTTGTCTACAATGGAGAATAATAGTGAAAGACGGAAACATACTGTAGCAAGCATTTAGAAGTAAACAGATTCTGGCACAGTTGGCATGGCTTTACTTCATAGGGCTTTAAAGTTTATGTTATTCCTACTAACATTTTGTAGAGGGAATGTGCTTTAATCTGTGTTCCATAATTAGCTAGGATTTGAAGTATTTCTCTGTCTAGCAGAGATCATGGTTTTGGACATAGAAATAGAAGTGTGCTTCAGGGTGGTCTAGGCTGATGTCTCAGCCTAATTATGGGAGCGTAAACCTTGTATAATTCCCCATTTGTCACTTAAAATGAGTATTTTGAATGCTTTTGTTAAAAAATCATATACTCTGAAATCTAGCTAAATGGTTGTGACGTTGCACACTTTTCTTGTACTTTCAGTTGCTGAATCTATTGGGAGCATTCAGTGAGAGCTAATACTTTTAATTTCTGTATCGTGGTAGTTTTCTTCTGAAGAACTCAAACCATGGCATATACTTTGCTTCAATTATCTGGTTCTAAACTTGCATTTGTAACTAATCCTTTTATTCTATTCTCTGGCTTTCAGATGCTTGTTATTCTCTTCCCAACACTAATTTCCTTATGAATCCCTTTGCCTTGAAATTTTTCAAGACTGCTTAACAGGAGTGCCATATTTAGCTCCTAAATGTGTCTAATTCTCCTATACAAGATTGTTCTCTTTTCACTTGGCATCAAGGGATTGACTCCAAAATAACTATCCTTTTGTTACAAAGAAAGAAGAGCAGAACCAATGAAATTCACTAAAATGGAAGCTTCACAATCAGTTTTAAAAAAAGTCATAGAATATCTGAATACCGGTAGTTTCCTAAGATGGCAGCTTTGAAGCCCTCTATTTGCGTTTCAGGATTTCCATTTTGAAGAACTGATTTGATTTATGATGTCACATTGTATGAAGAGGCAGAGGGGTTAAGTAGTAGGCTTCATATTTAGATTGGAGTCATAAAAGACTAAAACCATTATAAAGTTTATTTTTAGTATCATTCTGTAGTTTTCTCCTTTAGCATTATGTACTACAGATGTGTGATTTATCATATATTTTTATTATTTTATATCTGCTCCCTTACTAGATTTTAAATTTTCCTTTTTAAGACAACTTGGCTTGTTCATTTGTTCTTTGAGTGGCTTGAAAAATATCTATCTAATGTATAAATATTAATGATGGAATAACAAGACTCAGTTTTTATTTCTAAAATTAGAAGTAATCTGAGTACTTTTATGAAGAAATCTAAAAAAAAGAACTAATACAAGTTGTTCTTCTAAGCATGCCTTTTTAAGGAGGTAGAAAATTACCTTTCAATTATCACCCCACCCCCACCATTAAAGGGCCCTGTGAAATTGCTGTATCTATAGTTTACTTGGAGCGTTGCTTTACTGGTATTATAGGTTAATGCTGCTGCTAATTATAACAGTAGCCAGTATTATAGGAAGTTACTGTGGCTTAGTGCCTGGATAGATAATAACAGGAATTCAATAAATTGTTGTTGAAACAATAAATAGAAGGTGGTTTGTAGTTCTCATCTCATTTAAGTATCACCTTAAATTGGCAAAAAGTACAGTCCTTGTCCTTATTTCTCACTAAGAAAATAAAATTCAAGAGAATTTAAGTACATTGCCTAATGTCAGACTACTGCTAAGGTGCGGAAAAGGTTCTATGACCTATCTGGAGGGATTCTTACCAGAAAATCCTTAAATTGTTGCAGAAAGGTACTCTTTCATTCAAATGCTTTCTCAGTCATGGAATCAAAGAAATTACCAGAACTGTTGGCTTCATCTCATTTCAATTCTGTCCTGAATCTACCCCCACCTTTTGAGATTCAACTGTCTCAAAGGAGATTCAACCCATGTGAATCAGCCATTCACAGGAGAATCTATGTACTTAACAGCATTTACCCACTCTTGTGGAGAATGTAACCACTCCTGCAAGAAAACCATTAATTTATTTTAATTAATCACTCTCTTCTTAAAGACTCCACATCCCAACATTGCTATAATTTTAATTGAATTTCACTGTAAGTTTCAAGGTGGAGGATGCAGATTTAAACCATAAGATTCCCTAATTTCTTGGTGATTTCAAATCACCATGACAGGTTACCTTGACAATTCCATAACATCTTGATTGGCATTTTACTTCCATCCCTACCAATTATTTTTACAGAACTCAGGTTGAGATGCTAATCACACAGAAAGTCAATACCTAAGATATAGGTGTTAGAGAAAAGAAATTAGGCTTCTTTGAGGGTGCCAACATCCCAGAAGGAAGTGGACTACTACCTCAAGATATACCTTCCCAGATTTTGGGGAAGAAGAGAGATATTTATAAGGATCAGGTTGGGGTTATGTGAAGAAATCAGTATTTTCAAGGAGCTTGAGTTAGCTATTCTGGTGTTTTCGCACTTACCAAAGTTGATTATCTGCTAGTGATGCCCTATTCTTTTTTAAATTAATTTAATTGGTGCACTTTTGATATACATAATAATCACATTCACCAGAGGAAATGTGTACCCACACATAATACATCTTGATCCTTCTTTTCTTTCTCATTCTTCTTTCCTCCCTTCAACTCTTCTTCCCTTCTCTGTTTCCAAAAGCTTTGATTCCATATTTTCTTCTACTATTCTCTTTTTTTCTTTTTCCCTTCCTTTCTTTCCCTTTCTTCCCTCTCTCTTCCCCTTCCCATTTGAACTTTTTATTTCTACTCTCGAATAGCTATCCTCATTTTGGTCCTTATTTACCCTTTCAGTCTTTCACATTAGAGAAACAATGTGATAATTAAGCATGTCTTTCTGATTTGTTTCAGACAAGGTGCATCCATTTATTTAAAAATGTCTCAAGTTTATCCTTCTTTATGGCAGTGTATTACTCCATAGCAGCTTATTCTGATGTTGATGCCAAGACACTCTGTAATGCAGAATAAAACCCATATTCTGGGAATGAGAAAGGGAACAGGAATGAAGTGAAACAGAATCATTGATGGCAACAGCCTGTTGCAACCCCCTGTTGTCTTTGCACATTCCCTAATCTTGGGGTAATGACTAATCAAGCTACTTTATGCCTACATGGTAAACTAGTACTAAAAGATTTCTTTTGCTGCTAAACAAGAAGCTGAGTCTTTAAACAACTACTAAAGTACATAAATATTACCTAAAAATGGAGTCAGATGCTTAAGCCTAAAAGTAAATATTAGTTAGAGCTCTCTAGAGGCACAGAATCACTAGAAAATACATGCATAATTATACAAGGGAATTGATTATGCAGGGTAACAGGATCAGAGGTAGGGGAATCCACACTGGCCATATGTGAACTTGAGAACCAGAAGATTCAGTAGTTGCTCAGAGCAAGAAGATGGAAATTGCAGAATGAGAGAAGTCAAGGACCAGGTCAAGGTTAAAGGCTGGGAAGCTCACTATAGAGTTAACGGTGAAGACTGTATTAGAAATCTGAAGAAACTAGAGATAGATATTCAAAGGTGACAGCAAAGATTGAAACTCTACTGGAAGTGGGCATACCTCCTTCTTCTTTTCCTTTTATTTCATTCAGGTTACAAGTGCCACTAACAGGAGGGTGGGTCTTCCCTTCCTAGGTTGTTGGGTTATGTGTCAATCATCTACAGACATACCCAGAACTGTGCTTTATTGACCTGTTAGGTATTTCTTAAACCACTCAAGTTCATATATATGATGATTAACAATCACAAAATTATAAAGTAAAACATAATGAGAGCCAAAATTAGAAGGTATCTAGGTAAATAAATCATGTAATGGATTTATTTTCTATCTCTCTTTAAATGGCCCCATGGACATAGTTATTTATATGTTTGGTCCATAAAACTGCTCTGATCTGTGAACATCTCAGGATAAGTTTCTCCAGTGGCAGGTCTATTAGACCAGGCTTATACTCACTCAGGAAAAACTTATGATTATGATTCTGATAGTCTTTTTCTAGATCTATCATCAGGCACTCATGCAAAAGTACCACTCTTTCATAACCTTTGGGTTTTATTTACTCTTTGATGGAGTTTGCATAAATGACTCCATCTTGCATCTGACAGCTTTCATGTTATTTACTGTATTCCTTCCTTGGCTTTGAGGGAATTTTTCTAAAGACATCAACCATTCAGAAATTGAGTTTTGGTTGTCTCTTGTTGTAGACACTTACTGGAACAGGAAATATAATTGGAGGAATTCATGTGAGTGGAAAACGGCAGTACATAGATATAAAGTATATAGTTTGAGGGATGCTATTTTTGGGATGACTATTAAAAATTCAAGTAGAAATTTAGTTTTCATTGAATATTTCAGGAAGTTTAAGAATTCAAGATGAAAGACTTAAATTTAAAACTACATAGAGAGCAAAATAGAAGAGAGATAAATAGGAAGTAGGAAGAATTTCAAAGAGTTCCCTATGGCAAATTCTGTTGTTTCAAAAACATTTCAGTATATATACTAGTTGGTTTAATTTACCAGTTTATCTTAGTTCTTCAAATGGAAAATTTTGTATTATTATCTGTTTCTTTTTTGTAAGAATCTTTTTGATTTATGTCTTGTATTCTACTTTGAAGATAACAATACAGTGTAATAACTATTGTTATTCTCTTATTATTGGGTTATGAAATTTTATTTTCTCATAAAAATTTTAAAAAAACTAATCTGCCTAAAGATAGTATGGTCAAGTCTTATCTGATATGCTTGAGATCAGAAGTGCTTTGGATTTGATTTTGTAATGTTTATATATGTATAAGGAAATATTTTGGGAATGGGACCCAAATTCAAACATGGAATTAATTTGTTTCATAGATTATTTATACATATAACCTAAAAGTAATTTTATGTAATATTTTGAATAAAATTTGTAAAATTTTTCATTTGCGACATGATAGACTTTGAGAATTTTGGATTTAAGCTTTTTGAATCAGGAGTGCTGAACCTGTGTTTATATTAATAGGACATATTTAAGTATAAAGTGGTATGATATCACATGCTTTGCATCACATTAGCTCTGAACATTATCTGTGCAGCAATCAGCAATAAACTTATCTGTTTCAATTTGTTCATCTATAAAATTAGAAAGAGATTGTAAACTGTCTTAGTTACCTTTCTCATTGCTGAGGCAAAATACCTGACATTCAAAGTTAAAGGGGAAAAAGTTTATGTAGCTCACCATTGGTAGAGGTTGCAGTACATAATTGACTGGCTCCAAGGCAAGCTGGCGTGGCAGACAGGCCTCACAGAGGAGCAGCATTCATGGTGGGCAGAAAGTAGCAAAGCAACAAGGGATCTTAGCAGCATCTTTTTCTCCCTTTTATTTTATGCTGGCTACTTGGTGGGGGGATGTAGCGCTCATACCTTTAATCCTAGTGCCCTCGAGTCTAGCATTCACCATGTATCAATCCCAGTGTCACACACTCTAGATTCAGCCGCCTCTGAAAAAGTCCAACCTATGACTGCATGAAGCTTTAGGGGGACATCTAGACACAAACCATAACAAAACTTAACTACATTGTCACTTATAAAGCTCTTCAAAGAGCAGTGTCTGGCTCAAAATAAATGCTCAAAAGTATTACTCATTTATGAAATACACAAGTTATACCATGTGATATACTTATTAGGGCAATATTTTTGTCATTAAAATGATTCATATTAATTCATTGTCAATAATAGGCACACACATTTAAAGGACACAAACTCCATGAAGAGTCTGCTACCATGTCTCTTCATGATAGGTTGCCCTGTGTCCCCCAGAAATACTTCTATTTTTACTTTTAAATTTCCCTCTCTTTTGTTCAGCCCAAATTCACTCTGCAGAGCCAGTTTCTTCCTTAAGCTCCACCTTTATTTTTCGAATAAACTTTGTCACCATTCTTGCTTGTCTTGTTTAATTCTTTGTTTGAGATGACAAGGACCTGGACTAATAGGTGAGCCGTTTCTAGAGGAGCTATTTGGTAACCATAAGAATAGGAAACAAGAATTTACATTTTTGATCCAGTGAGGTCTGGGAAGTTTGTTATTCAGCAGAAACTACTATGGATCTTAATTGGCATAATAGTTAATATATATGAAGTCTTAAATAGGATCAACTTTAAAATCCTCGTTGTATTTTACACAACTTGCTTTCATCATGCTCTTTTCTGTATCATCGTTCTCAAGCATCCTATTGACTTATTTCGAGATGCCTTTTCTGTCTCTCCCACCATGTTTTTATATAATCTTTGATATTCCAATTTAAGTGTCATTTGCTTACCAAACCTTTCTCTGAACCTAAGTCAGTAGTGCTTTTGCTACTGATACGTCTACATAGTACTATTATGGTGACTATATCATTAATTAAATAATTAGGTGCTTAACCATGTTGATCTACAGTACTGAATACTATAACAAGCTGTGTAGATTTGTAACCTTTAAGCTGTAGGCTGTATCATAACCTGGGTTTGCATAGGCTGTGCTATTTGGGTTTATGTAATTATACTCTGTGATGTTTACTCAATGACAAGATCACCTAGTGCTCATAATGAAATTGTCTCACAATATGTTTCTCAGAGCATATCCCCTTCATTAAGTAATATGTGGCTTTACTTTGTTTCCAGGATAGAGAAAAATACTACAATAATAAATCAAGAGATTTATTTTATCCTTAACAGATTACAAAGCATTTCTCCTGTTTATAAAGATTATTGTTTCTTGTCCTTTGTTTCAACTTTCTAAATTATAACAGCCCTTTTATATGGTGTAAAATTACTGTTTTAGTCACTTTCCCCTTGCTGTACACAATTCCCGATATCCACAATTTAAAAGAGGAAAGGATTACTTTGGCTCATGGTTTCTGGCTATGATCAGCAGGCTCCAAAGCAAAAACAAGGTATCACAGGGGTAGGGTGGAGGAAAAGGTGCTCAGGCCATAGCAATCAGGAAGCAGAGAAAAAGAAGAGCTGAAGTGAAGAACACACCCTTCCAGGTCATATCCCCTGTGGCCCACCTTCAAACAGACCCCCGCCTCCTAACAGCACATTCTGCTTACTGAACTCATCAATGGAAGAGAACCCTGATGAATAGGGCACCCTGAAATCCAATTGCCTTTCATACACATGAAAGTTTAGGGGAACATTTTAGATCTAAATATAAGATTTGGCTTTTAGAAAAAGTTGAGTTTACTCAATCTGAGAAAAATAACACTATATAGAGAAACAGGTTACAAGCAATGATTTTATAGTTAGCTGAAGAAAAATGATAATAAACCTAGAATAATCCTGTGATAGTAGTTTAGTTGGTAAACATTAAGATTAGATATTGCTGCATTTGGAAACTAAGGAAAGTTTGCTTTCAAGGAATAACCACTAATTGCTTTTCAGTATTTTGGCTAAGATCAAGTGAATAACCACTAAAGTTTTAGTGTAAATGAAAACTTGAATTATGTAAATAATACTAATGCTTTGGATGAAAGAATACTATTTGTGGATAGAATTTCACTTTTAGGAGGTACAATCCCGAATTTCAAAATATCATCAATACATCAAAAGTAAACTTATCAGGAAATTTATAATAGCTTTATAAATTTCTATTGGATTTGGCAGGTGGTTTCCAATGCTTTCAAATGTAAAAAGAATTTTTTTGGCTTGAAGACAGATAACAATAACTTAACAGCTGTTAAGCCTACCTAATGAAATTTGTTTTCTCTCATTGACCAGGATGCTCACATTTTGATGCCAAACTCTAACAGTAGCATGGAGGTGAATATGCTTAATTGTGTACATTACCTTATAGAATAAAACTGAGGTTGTTACTGAAGAAGGAAAGAATGCTTTATTGGGAAAGCAATTATCTATGTTTGCTGTAAATGCATATTTCACCTACATTAATGTTTTTGAATTTCTTAAGCCTTAAATTTCTACCAGAAAACCTTGCTAACCAAATTTCTCATATGTCAACATTCTTTTAAGGGATAAGGCTCATTTTACATGTTGCTTTCTGAAAAATAACATATAACGAAGGAATTATTACATTTTACTTTCTTTTACTGGCTTAAAGTCTTCTTTTAATATTTTAGAGTGGATATTAAAATGTAGACTATGCATAAGAATTGGACATTGGGTTTTAAAATCTTTATATGTAAAATAATCAACAGTTCTAATATTATCTAAGCAAAGAGAGTGGATTGTCTGTGGGGTGTGTGTGTGTGTATGTGTGTGAGTGTGTGTGTGAGACTTCACCATTATTACCTAAATAAGTCAAAAGTCTTCTGCACTGAGCCTTTCCTTCTTCTTGGTCTGTAAAATTTTATTGATATGACTAGGAAAATTATTTTTCAATTAAAATGCGATTAAAACAGAAAACAAATCCAGAACTTTGAATTGCTTAGACACACATTGCTACTGAGCTCTCCTTCAAGACAGTTGGTTCTGATGTCTACATCCCGCCTTTCTGTGCTCAGAGTGCTAGAAGTGTATGGTGATGTGCTACTCAGCCTTTACCCTGCACACCTCTGAGAGTCTGCTCTAACTCTGTAGGGAACAATGGTGAAAGTAGGAAACAGGGATCACAATACATCTAAGGCCTTTTTGTACATTGCTTTGTCCTCTTTTTAATCTGTTTCTTTGCAGATTTTGCTGTTTGAGTTAGTAATTATTTTCATAGTAGTTGTTGTTTTTTAATGTATAAGCCAGCACCTAGAAAAAGGTGATTCAAAGTTGGTGAAGGACTATGAACAATAATTAAAGAAACCACAAGGAAAACAGGAACCTAAATGTTTTATCCAAATGCAAAGGATAAAAATCTCTTTTTGTTTATCTCTGTGTATTTGTTTTCTTTTCATTTTACTTTAATTGATGGCAGAATAGAAGTAAACTTTGTACTTGTCTGTGGGCCCATATTTATTATAGCATATTTATTATAGTAAATGTCTATATTTGATTGGTGTAGCAGTGATCATGCTGTACAGAACTGAGTCATTTTCACATCCACTGATAAGTGTCTGTGACTGAATATATGTAGCTCAAGGAGGAAAGTCAGTCATATTGAAATTTAGGAAGCAGATGTCAGTCTACAATTTTGAAGAGTTACTCTAAACATATGTTTAAAAGAAGAAATTACACAAAAAGATCTCAATAGTCATTCTTGATATATTTTGGCTCACAGTATGGAAATTTTGGAGTGAACTTTAAATTCTCTTAGTTTTTTCCTTACTGTTGTCATGGAGGGGCTATGTGCTTATGATTTATAAATTTATCCTCCTCCTGGTTTCCATTAAAGTCAGAAGGCATTTTTACTCACAGGTTTAATTTTACAGAGTAAGGCAAGGTAGACTTACTGCCTTCATCAGCAACAACATCTGCCCCCCTCCGCCTCTCTCCTTCTTGCCATTGCCTCCTTGCCCAGCCTGATGTGCCCTGTGGAATTCCTTAGGGTTTCATACTAGCTCAAGAGAGCCATTTGCTCATACAAACCAAAAGTTAGCAATACTGCACATTAGTGAGTGAATATTTTAAAAGAAAGACCTCTCTGAGGTTTTAAAATCATTCTTTTTAGAATTTTTATTATTTATCTACTAGAAGTATTTTTACACATTCACAGTCTTTTTCCTATTGTCTTGCATATAATTCTTTTCTGCTCTTGTTCTGTAATTGGTTTTTCCTGTATTTGTATCTGTTGCATCTCCATTTATTTCTCAAATGGGGTTCGGCTGGCACTTAGGGTAAGACAATATTTTATGCTGCAGAACATTCTTTCTCCTTTTTGGATATTTAGCTTACTTGCTTTCACTTGGTAAAGGTAGTAGTACTTCTGAGCCATCAGCAAAAGCATCATTTCCTCATATTGGCAACATCTCTTAACAAGACGGTATCATATCAGTCCTTGTTGCGAACCACAGAGAGACTAGCACTCCCCATAAACACTTGCAGGGATGTGTGCACTTATCCGAATGAAATGTGAATATCTATTTTGTGGCTACTGTACCCAATGAGGAGGCATATAAAAGTCAAGACATAGTAGTATAATAAAGAAACTAGTAGGAATTTCTTGCTTTCCTCTCCTTCTCTGGAATACTATCGCTTACATAAACCGTGAAGTCTACAAAAATCCATTTCAGCAGTATGATTTCAAGGCTATTTTCTGTTGTAAAATTCATTTTAAGTAAAGAAATTGAATATTAACTCCATTTCTTTTTTACTACTCCTAATAATTTTAATAAATTTATTGCTAGATATATGGCTATATTTGGCTTTAAAGAGAGATACTTATATATAGGAAAATATATATGTAGATATACATGCAAATTTATATAAGGGGATTTCATACAGAGAAAAGTACAAGGTTTTTATTATTATAATTACTATTATTATTATTAACATGGTATAACAAGTATGTGTTCACATATTTATTTATATACGGCGAACAAGATCAAGTGAGTTTTCCTGGGGTTATTCAGGAGTGCAATGGAGCATATAGAAATTGGATTAAATCTGATATATAGACATAGTGTAAATGTGAATAGAAATCAGAGGAGGATCAAAGAGAACCATGTGTGTATTTTGAGTATTTTTGATAATTTAAGTTTATATAATCTGAAGGATAACATTTATATGAAGAGCTATGAACACACAAAACTAAACATATGTCTTCATTTTATTCTCTAGAAATAAAAACAATCTCTACCAATGTGGAGAATTTTTCAATAAATAAGTTTATTGGTATAATTTAGATATGCATAATAATGGCATTCATCATAGGGAATTTACACCTGTACATGATATAGCTTAGTTCCTCTTTTTTTCCCATTCTTCTCTGCCTCTTATCGTCCTTATTTAAAAAGTTTGTTTGTATTTTATCCTTTTTTGGTCATTTTTTCTTTCCTTTTGATCTCCCCACTATTTCCTTTTACTTTAGAATAATTACTTCCTATTTCACAGTATCTATTATACATTTTGGTTCTTATTTACATTTTCAGTTTTTCACACCAGAGAGACAATGTGATATTTACACATATGTGTTTGACTTATTTCACTTAAGAGTTTGATTTCAAGGTCCATCCATTTACTATATATGTCTCAAGTTTATCTTTCCTTGTGGCTGGGCTTTTTTATCCATTCTTCAGTTAATGGGCATTTAGGTTGTTTCCAAGATTTAATTATTATAAACTGTGATTCTATAAACATGGGTGTGCATATATTGATGTTGTGTGTTGTTTTTTATTCTTTTGAGAACATACAAAAAAGGGCAATAGTTAGGTCAAATGGAACTTCTAATTCTACTTTTTTGAAGACTCTCCAAATTGATTTCCATAATGGTTGCACAAGTCATATTCCCACCAACACTGGAGAAGTGTTTCTTTTTCTCTATAGCACCGCCAGCATTTGTTATTGGTTGATTTGTTGACGATAGCCATTCTTTCTGGAGTGAGATGGAATCTCATCATTGTTTTAATTTGCATCTCTAAAATAATTAGTGATTTGAACATTTTTTCATATACTTATTCACTATTAATACTTCTGAGAAGTATGCATTCTTCTCAGATGCCCATTTTTGAATTTGGTCTTTAAATTTGGGGAGTTTGATTTATTTCAATTCTTTATATGTTCTAGATATTAGTCCTTTGTGTGAAAAACAACCGGCTAAGGTTTTTTCCCACTCCATAGGTTATCTTTTCATTCTGATTTCTTTTGCTGTTCAAAAGCTTTTTAATAGGATGAGATCCCAGTTATTGATTCTTTGTAGTATTTTCCATGTGATTGGAGTTTTGTTCACGAAATCTTTGTCTACATCTATGTGTTCAAGAACTCTACCTATTTTCTCTTACAGCAGATTTAATGTTTCTGTTTTAATATTTGGTCTTTGGTCCATTTTGATTTTAGTTTAGGGCATGGTAATATATATGGGTCTAGTTTTAGTTTTTAGCATGTGGAAAGTCAGTTTTTCCAGCAGCACTTATTAAAGATTTTCTCCCAGTAAACATTTGTGACCCCTTTGTTAAAGATATGATGATTGAATGTGTTTGATATTATTTCTATCACTTCTAATCTGTTCCATTTATCTGCTGGTCTATTTTTTGTGCTATTAATATAGTTTTTCTCATAGTAGCTCTGTACTATAATTTCAAGTTAAGGATTGTGATGCCTCTGGCGGCCTTTGTTGCTCAGAGTTTTGTTTTTGCTATCTAGGTCTTTTCTGGTCCAAATGAATATTAGGAATGTTTTCTATAGTTCTTTGAGGTATGCTAATAGTATTTGATTTAGATTGCATTAAATCTGTATGACAATTTTGGGAGTATGGCCATTTTCATTGCGTTGGATCCTTCTACCCATAAGCAAAGGCTACCTTTTCATTTTCTGATATCCTATTTGATATCCTTTATCAGAGTCCTGTAGTTTCAATGTAGAGATCTTTTACTTCCTTTGTTAGACTCCTAAGTATTTCATTTTTTATGCCATTGTGAAAGGCCCTAATTTCTCTCTCAGTGAGTTTGTTGTTCGTGTACAAGAATGCTATTATTTTTGAGCATTGACTTATATCCAGCTAAGGGACTGAATATGGTTATTAAACCTAGAAGCCTTTTGGTGGAGTTTTCAGAGTCTTCATGTTACGATGTTTTTCAGAACTATATTGAATAGGACTGGTAATGGTGGACATCCTTGTCTTGTTAATGTTTTTAGAGAAAATACTTTTTGTCCATTTAGCATGATGTTCGCTATTGAGTTGTCATAGGTGAATTTTGTCAGATTGCTATAAAGACCATATATTTCAATTTTCTGTAGGATTTTTATCATAGGGTGTTGGACTTTGTCATATGCTTTTACTGTATCTATCAAGATGATCATATGGTTTTTGTCCTTGGTTCTGTTAATATGGTGCATTACATTTATTGATGTTGAGCCAACCTTGCATCACCAGGATGAATCTACTTGTTCATGGTGCATAATATTCTTGATGATTTGCTGCATACTTGTTAATTGAAAAGTACAAGAAAAGATAACAGTCATGCACCAAATACAGGAGCACCAAATACAGGAGCACCCACTTATTTAAACAAATATTAACAGACATGAAAAGTCAAATAAGCAATAACACAAATGTAATGTGGAGACCTAATATCCCATGGCCACTAATAAATAGATCAATTTGACAAAAATTCAACAAAGAAATACCAAGTCTGTGAACAAAGGGACTTTGGTAGATATCTATGAGTGTTCCACCCCACCACATCAGAATACACATTCTTCTCAGTGGCACATGGGATGTTCTCTAAAATAGACCTCATACTACCCCATAGAACATGCTTAAGTAAATGCAAAGGAATTGAAACTATCCCACACACGTTATCAGATCATAGAGCAATGAAATTGGAACTCAGTGGCACAAGAAACCACAGAAACTACACAAACACATGGAGATTAAATAACACCTTGCTGAACAATCAATGGGTTGCAGATGAAATTAAAGAATTTAAAAGTTTTCTATAATTAAATGATACTGCTGATACAACATACCAGAACTTATTGAGGCAATGATAGCAGCCCAAGTGAAAAATTAATAATGGTGAACTCTTGCATCTGGAAAACAGAATGAGTTCAAATAAACAACTTAATGTTGAGCTTCAAACTTCTATCAAAAGAACAAATCAAGACCCAAGCTCACGCAAGGGAGAAAACTACAATGATCAGAGCAGAAATTAATACAATTGCAAGTAAGAAAACAATACCAAAAATTTGAAAAAGTTGGTTCTTTGAAAGATTAAATAATATTGACAAAACCTTAGCCAACCTTATAAAAAAAAAGGAAATAAAAGACTCAAATTCGTGCAATTAAAAATGAAAAGGATGAAATCACAGCAGGTCCTGTGGAAATCCAGATCATCAATACTCACTTTGAGAACTTTTATGCTAATAAGTTAGAAAACACAGAACTCAACAGATTCCTAGATGCTTATGAATTACCAAAGTTAACTCAAGAAGAAATAAAATTCAAAGTAACTCAGTATCATCAATGAAATTGAAGGTGTAATGAAAACCTTAACAACAAAGTCCAGGTCCTGATGGGTTCACTGCTGAATTCTACAAGAAATTTAGAGAAGATCTAATGCTATTGCTTGTCAAACTCTGTAATGAATTGAAAAGAAAACAATACTCCTGAATTCATTCCTAGAAGCAAATGTTACCCTGATACCAAAACCAGAGAAGGACCCAAACAAGAAAGAGTGCTATTTGGTGATTCTGTGGTCTGCCTGTGTTTAATACAGAAAAGATGGCAGCAGATGCTAAAATAGTTTTCTTAAGGGACAAAAAGGTTAAAAATAGAAGAAAAATTTTGCCATATAATTTACTATCTGCCTGTCTGCTCCAAATTGGAAAAAAGTGCATTCTTAATTAGTGTTAAGTACCGAAAGTCTCTCTAGAGCTTGGGATATGTAAGGGTTTCAGAGAATAGATTGGAAGCCCTTACACACAGTAAGTTTGTTCTCAACAATTATTTATTTTAAGTAAAAGAATATTATTTTTCAATTTTTGTACTTAGTATGGTTCTGTTATAGGAAAACATGTACATTGTAAATTAAGAAGTAGTTTTTCAATAATCTTCCATATGTAAAATTTTATGTTTATAAATTTCAATAATATATACTGAAAGTATATATATTAAGAATCCGAACTATGATTGTATTGTACTTGGATTTCTTTTTGCTGTCAAGCTGGTTCAGTTGCTTCTATCATTCCTCCTAAATTCTGCTCTCAAAGTAGTTAGACTGAATCTTCTAATGTTTACATCGGGTCATATCTCAATTCTACTCAGACCTGGCATGTAATAGCCTTCCATTTCGCACAGAATAAAAAGAAGTTCTTACAACGGTCCATGAGGTTTCATAGGACAACAAAATAGAACCACTTTGCTATTCAGAGAAAAGCTTGTTTAGTTTAAGGATAGTTTCCATGCAGGAAACAGATGAGTAAAGTGGTTTGAAAAGTTGATCAAGATTTCCTGAGTCAAGGTTTGGATAGCATGGTTCATAACAAATGCTTCGGTTTAAAAGAACTGGGCTTAAAAACACTTTTTGGATGTATACTTTTGGCAAATCAGTATACTCTATTACTAGCATTAAATATTAAAAAAGTTAATACATTTAGAGGAAGCAGAATATTGCTAGGCAAGTAATAAGTGTTAACAATTGATATTATGTCTTAAGTCATCAAATATTTGAAGGTCATGATTCTTCTTTTCAGTTTTATTTTTTATTAGCACACATTTGCAGCATATAATTCTTTGTGAGGAGTTGGTACATGTACATAACACATCTTAGTTACGTTTTCTTTCTCTTCTTTTTTCCTCTGTGACCCCTTTCTCTTGGTTCCTCCTCCCTCTTGCATAAGAGTTGTCTCCCTAGTTTCACTGATCTACCTTTTATTTTACTTTATTTATACTTTGGTTTTCTCATGTAGGAGAAACCATGTAATATTGAAATTTGTGTATCTGATTTATTTTACTTAACATTATGGTCTCAAAGTGCATCCATTTTCCTACAGATGACTCAAGTTTATTCTCTTTTATGCCAGAGTAGCACTCCATTTTTCATAAATATCATATTTTCCTTATGCATTCATCTGCTGATTGACATATAGACTTCTTCCAAAATTTAACTGTTACGTTGCTGTAAACATGCAAAGCATGCATAACTGTAATATGGTGCCTTAAACTCTTTTAGGAAGATGCTTAGAAAGGAAATAGCTGAGTCAAATGGAATTTCTATTTTTAGTTTTTTGAAGAATCTGCATACTGATTTGCATGGTGTGCACTAGTTTACATTCCCACCAACAGAGAAGAAAGGTTTCTTCTTCCCCCATGGGACTGCTAGCATTTGTTATTATTTTATTTCTTGATGGTGGCCATTCTTTCTGGAGTAAAATAGAATCTCAATATTGCTTTAATTTGCATTTTTCTAATGTACAGAAATGTTGAACATCTTTTTTATATATTTATTATCCATTTGTACTTCATTTTCTGAGAAATTTCTACCCATTTCTGTTGCTCATGTGTTGATTTGCATCTTTTATTTTGGGTAGTCTAATTTTGCTTCGAGTTCTTTATATAACTAGTTTTCTATTTAAGAAATAGCTGGCAAATTTTTTTTCTCATCATGATTTATTTTGAAAGTCGGCTAAAATAACCAAAGCACTGGATTATAAATATTTGTCAGTCTTTCATAGGGTGGATAGAGGCAAGGAGAATTAAGTAGAGAAGCCAATTTGGAAGGGTTTGTTGTGATCAAGTGCTAACTAGCATGCATAAGTGAGAACAATGTTAGTAGGCTGGATGCCAAGAAGAAGATTGTGCCATAAGTTTTGGCTTAAATTTAGAGTCAAAGATGATGGAGGGTTTACACCTGGCCATGGAAAGAGTTTGTTTTTAAAGGAAATAGAGTAATCACAGACATGATCTCTCTGGAATGATGATGAGTTCATTTAGGAGCAAACATATGTCTGAATATTAATCAATATGTTTGTTTTAAAATGTTCCATTTCTTTCTTTAAAACACATTTAATTACTAGAATTTTTGTCATACTTAATAATCCCATCTGATTTCAAGATCCCTTATTTCACATGCAGTTTATTTTAGTAGCTCTCTAAAGGTTCTATCTTACTGTTTTGTACACCTGCCTCCAATTCTTGTCCTACTGCAACTGGAATGAGATACTTTTAAAATGTTGACCAGATTCTGTCACTCCATTATTGAGCTCTCTTTCTGTTGTCCTTTTTTTTTTCACTTGGAACAAAATCTAAGCTCTTCACTGGGCCCTTTATCTATGTAATCTAGCACAATATATCTTTAAAAAACTGACAAGTTAGTTTAATTTAATTTAATTTTATATTTGTTAGTAGTATTATCTTAAATTTACACATAGGAAACTAATTTTTTGGTATGCAGTGCTAAAACTTTTAACACAAATACAGATTTATGTAGCCATCACTAAAGCAAGATACAGACTAGTTCCATCAGATTCCTTGTGTTTAAACCTGTCTTCTTCCTGAACCCTTGAAATCTATATGGATCTGTTCTTCATTTCTGTAGTTTTGTCTATCCATAATTTATATGATGAGAATCATAACTATTTTTTGTTATGTAAACCAATTTATTTCACTTAGTTTAATGCCGTTGAGATTTATCCATGTTGTGGCATTTTGCTAGTTGTATTGCTGAAGGGCATTCTATTGTATAAGAACACTTGAGTTTATTCAGTCTCTGAAGGACTTGCATATTGTTTCCAATTTTTATAATTATAAATAGAGATGCCATAAATATCTGTGCACAAGCCTTTGCATGAATATAGAACGTATTTTATTTTTTTGTTTTAAAGAGGATGCAACAAAGGAAAATAAAACAGAATAAAACCAATCAGAGCAAACCAGA
>RJWT010017112.1:0-19505 GCA_004365215.1 Cuniculus paca | reverse complement strand
ATCTCCAAATGCAGTAGCAGCTTGTAATGCTGCTTGTCTCTCAGTAGAAGTCAATGTCTGATTTAAGAGTAACATTACATCTTTCCAATCTAGCTCATAAGTCTGAGAAAGTCCTCTAAGGACCTCAATGTACTTGTCAGGATCATCTGAAAATTTTCTGAGGTCTAATTTTATTTGTTTTAAGTCCCTGAGAGAAAAAGGTACATGAATTCTGGAAGTCCCAGACTGTCCATGTACTTCCTGTAAAGGATATTGTCCTTTAAGAGCTTGCATAAACTCAGCTAAGGATGGGTATAGCCCTGTAGAGACCTAGATTATAGCTGGTTTAGAGGTCTCATCCTTAACATTAGAAGGGCAAGTAGGGGAAACCTTAGGTTCAGTAAAGGTGGGTGCAGATTTTATTAAGGCTGTCTTGTCCTAAGGTCCCAAAGGTTTGGGAGGAGCAATTCTAGGCTCTAGGGTAGTAAATGCCTTCAGGGTCTGAGGTGTTGAGTCCTCCTGTGGCTCACATTTACATTTAGCATATAAATAAGGAGTATTTCTCAATGCAAAGAAAGTCTGAGCATAAGACAATTCTGACCATTTTCCCTTCTTTTTACAGTATGCCTCCAGTTGTAAAATAGCATCATAATTAATACTTCCCTCTGTATTCCATTTTGGCTCTAGGGGGTAGGTAGGCCACGCACGTGTGCAGAGAAATATCAATTGGCTCTTTTTCAACATGGAAGGGTCAAACATCTTCCAGTGCTTAAGAATGCATTCCAAAGGAGTAAGGGGCTTTGGCATTGAGTTACCCATGTCTCCGGCCAACGATCTTGGTGGGACCGCCAAATGATTCAGGGGAATGAAACTCCCAACCCACTATGTCTGGTATGAGTTCGTGTTCTCTAAATCGAAGAATGAATTTTAGGAACAACGGAGGTTAAGAGCAGAATATATTTATTGGGAGAAAGAAAGCTTCTGTCAGAGGGACAGAAGGGGTCCCGAGTGGGTTGCCCGAGAGGAGAACTTTTAAATGGTTGCTGACCCATGCAGGTACACTGAGGGTTTGTGACATTCAGGGAGATTGAACTAGAGGTTATTTTTGGTATGGGGTAGATAGGCCTCATAGCATGACCACATGGAGCAAACAGCTCTTGTGACAAGAGCACTCTTACTCACAGGATTGTCCTCAAATAGTTTGTTCAGGCCTGTTTTACAGAGCAAAGCATTTTTGTCTTACTAGGAACATAAGTCTGGGTTTGGTGGACCCATCCCTTACTTTTCTGCTATAAATTTGTACTTTAGCATAATAGTAGCCAGGCATGTGTCTCAGTACCATTCCATGAGGATTATAGGAAGCAATTATGTGTTTACCCACGTTGTGTGATGAACTGCAAGGTGTGTGCTTGTGTGCAAAAGTTTCAAAATCAGATTTTTACCCACCTTATGTTCCATGTAACTTTGTTTTGCATATGTTTACCTGAGCATCACAGAGGGTCCAATAGACCCTCACAACTCCAGGATTTGTTGGAAAAAAAAACAACTTTCTTTTTATTTTTCTGGTAGAAGGAGCCCAATTTAGTACAATGGCATATGGAAAACCAGATTCACAAGTTTTGGAGGAGGTCAAAAGTGTCCCATCAAATTACCCATGTATGGGTAATTATGATAATCCATTACAGTAAAATACATGCTTTCATGTGTGGGTGTATGATGATGATGATGATGATGATGATGATTATGATGGTGATGATTTTGATATTGGTCATGTGAGCCACAGTTCCTGTGACAGAGAAATGGCACAAGAATTGGCTTACATGGTGAATGCAGACTTCCTTGATTCAGATGACAAAGAAAACAGCAATGAGAGTACATTTTTAACTAGTCAAAATGTAGTAAAATGAGTTCACAACCAAATGGAATGATCCAATGTTAGAACTAGGTCTTAAAATATAGCCAGGGTCTTGGCAGGGATGAAAAGCATTGGACAGAATGCCAGCCTTGCCATTCAGTGTTGGAAATTGTAACAGATGAAATACTACAATGTGAAATGAAATTCACTTCATGTATGCTGTGAAATACATGAAGGCTGAAATGCAAGTAAAATGTTCTGTATGCACAAATAGCTATATTAAAAATGTATTTATTTTGATACCTCATTAGCTGAACTGAAAGCATTCATAGGTCTGATATACTTAGCAGGGATTTCTCATGATAAGCAGAGGAATGTAAAAGACTTATTGAAAAATGATGGGTCACAATATGGCATAAAAATTTATGCCCTTATAGATGTGAAGGCTTATTATTCTTTCAATTTAGACATTTATCCTGGAACTCAGCTATCAGATCCTTATTTTTTTATTTTAAAGAGAGTAAAACCAAACAAAACAATGAATAAAGCTTCAGGTCCTTATTTTTACAGTAATATACAGAATGATGTTGTAAACAGACTTATTGCTCCTGTCTTCCAAACTAATTGGAAGGTAACATTCGAAAATTGGCTTACCAGTTTCCATTTGATGTTATGTTTGCTAACAGAGCACAAGTTGACCAGTACAGGAAGGTGTATACAGGAATAAAGCAGAAATTCCAAAATGAAATGTTGCAATTGCAAAATAGAGAACTGTATAATACAATCTTTGGATATCAGAAAGATATAACATTGGCTTTGTAGATGGCAAAGAAAAACAAACTCATGCTGCTGATGTCAGCATTGCATCATAATGGAAACATTGATAGGGAAACCTTGACAAAACAGAAGCTTGAGATGGAAACTTTCTACAACAAAACCAAAGGTGGAGTAGATGTTGGTGAGTTATGCAGCAATGATGATGTCACTCGAAACACAAAGCATTGACCAATGGTTGTGTTTTACTCAACCCTAAAAATTTGTGGCATAGTTTGATAATTTACAAAGAAAATAGCAAGTGTGAAATATCATGGAGAAATTTTCTTAGAAGACTGGGACTGGAACTCATAAGAGATCATTTACAGCAAAGAAAAAACAAAATGTTTCTGTCCAGGAAATTATGCAAAAAAAATTGTGAAGCACACTGGTTAGCTGACTGGTGAACATGTAGATGCAGCATCACAAAGACCCACAAAAACAGGAAAACAAAAAAGATGTCAATTGTGCCCTACAAGACAGTAGAAGAAAATAAAACATGTGGTATTAGTGTGATACTTGTGTATGGAACATGCAGTTGTCATGTATGAATACTGCCTTTGTGTGACAGTTGAAGCAAAGCTTATTTCTGTAGTAGACTTTTGTTTGTGTTTACATTGTAGCTGATGTTGGTTGTTAATTTTGATGTCATATTTTAGGTTTTGTAAGGCAGTAAACACTTGATGTGAAAATGTTGATATCTATTCTAAGCACTCGTTACATATTTGGTATTTTATTTTTTTTCTATCTTTATTTCCCTGCTAAGTACATGTTATGCAATGTAGTAGGAAGCTCCTGATAAAACAGGAAGAGAGGAGAGGAGACAAGATTGTCACATAGGAAAGGAAAGCTAAGCACACGTGTTGTCAGTGTGGGATGTGTACATGGAACATACAGTTATGTGTGAAGACAGCCTTGGGTGTGACAGTTGAAGCAAAGTTTTTTTTTGTGGTAGAGTTATAATGATATTTTCATTGTAGTTTGTATAGGAATTTATTTCTGATGTTACCTTCTAGGTATTGTGAGGAAGTATACAGCTAATGTGAAAATGTTGATGTCTATTCTAAACACACAATATATATTAAGAATTTAATATTTTATTTTTTTAACATTTTATGTCTCTGTTAACTACATTCTGTATAATATAATAACAAACTCCTGACAAAAAATCAAGGCCATTGAAATGTCACTGTCAAGTATGTCTTATTGAAAGTCCAGGAAAGCCAAACACATGTGCTGTTGGTGTAAGTGACATGTGTATATGCAACATGCTGTTGTCATGTGTGCAGACTGCCTTAGGTGTGATAATTGAAGTAAAGATTATTTTTTTGTGAAGTGCTATTGGCATTTTCACTGTAGTTCATGTAGAATTTATTTGTGCTGTTCTCTTTTAGACTTAGTACACCAAAAAAGTCAATGTTGAAAATTTTAATACTTTTTTTATAGCACTCAATAAGCATTAAATATTTAATACTTTATTTTTTGATATTTTTTCCTGTTAAGTACTCATTGTTTAATATAATAAAACTCATAAAATTAAAAATTCATCAATAGAAATATTCTAAAGCATAAATGTGGGTCTGATGGACCCATGTTTCTATGCCTTTTACTTTTCTACATTTTCCTCTCTGACAGATCAATGAGTTCAAACATGACCATGGTTCTAGCCTTGGAGGCCTTCAGGCTGAAAAGAAGTGTCCTGGGGGGTTTCAGGTGTTGATGTTGGTCTGTCATGGGTTTGAGATGTAAAACTGGAAGACTTGGTTTGAAATAAAACATAGAATGCTGAAGCCTCTCGTTGTAGTTTAAGAAGGGGCAGGGTCCTGAAGGGGGTTTCATGTCATGGTGAGTCAGCATTTATAAATGGACTTATTGCAACATGGAAAATACAAATTTGACAAGCGTATTAAACAGGCAGGGGCCATAAAGAAGAAGCAGCAGGACCACAGTCAGCAGTCCTATCAGAGGGAGGGAGCAAGTGACACTGGGAAGAAATGTTTTTATAGTGGACCATGAGGCATCAGGATCCATCCCATCATTGTATCTGGGAAGAAAGGTAGCCTGTTTATAAATCTCTTGTATAATAACTTTAGCCTGTTTATTATTTATACAGGTATAACATTGCTCCCTAGAGTCTGGAAGGAATGCTTTTTAAGGAGGAGTATGGTGGTGAGCTTGGCATCAGCCATTGGTAACTTCATCCCTGGTTGTGAAGGGTGACTGAGTGTAGAATATGCCTGTGTTTCAGGGAAAGTTTGTGCTCAGGTATCTTGAAATATTGGTTGTCAAGCATACACTGGGGGCCCAAAGTATGAGAAATGTTCTCTTTAACCAAAAGTGCAGGCTCTTTTGAGTAGTTGGTGGTAAGGAAAAGGTTTGAGACTGGAAATAGGAAGGAAAACGACTATTTTCCCAAGGAGAAAAGTGGCATCAAAGGCTGAGGCTAGGAAGACAACTCTAGGGTAACATAACCACATAGCAATGCTATGATGCGTCCCAACCAAAGGACAGAGATTCACTGGTCTCGAGGTAAGGACAGGAGGGTTAGGATATTGTGGCTATATCTCTAAGAAGGCATAAGGCCTCTGGTCATTAGAAAGGTCACCCTGAAGGACAATACTGAGAAGGATTAAGAGGACTAGGGGGATGAATTCCTGAAGAAGGATCTCAAGAAGTTAGGTGAGGTGCGAGTGAAGCCACTCTCAAAGTTGTCAGAATACTGGTTATCTGTGGAAGAGAAACCACAGATCTCCAAGGAGCTCAGAAGAAAATTGTGCTGCTTGATCTGATAGGTGGAAATGGGTAAGTTAGATTTTACACACAGAGATCCACAGGAAAAACCCTGAACCTTGAGAGCCATAGGTGAAGTGAGGACAGCCTGACAGATCTGGCCCAGGCAAGCTAAAGAGATTTTCTATTCTGTGGGAGAACTTTGAGATAAACCCAGCCCCTGAGTTGACATTAAGAGGTGACCCTGAAGAGCAACAGTTGGCTTTGGAACTGATTTCATCATGATATTTAGAAATGGCCTTGAAAATTTTGTCTAGAAAGATGACATGCTTTGCCAGATAGAGACTTTTTGGGTCAAGTAAAAGATGAATTTGGAGAAAAAGTCTGCCATAAAAAAATTTTAAAAGGGGCAAGATAAAAAACAGCTTCTGGAGTAAATGTTTCAGAGAAAAATCAGAGCTATGTATGACAAAATACAGAACAGCCACAGTTAGAACTTTGATGAGTCTAGAAATTGATAAAATAATTGTTGTTTATTTTAGATATGATTAATGTGTTAATAATTATGACTAAAAACATTATATCAGGATCAATGGGCTTTTTATCCATCCATGTACTTTCAGTGATTGCTATTTGATCCTTTTATTTGAGTGGCACTTTTTGGAATGTCTCAATGTGTTTAGGTACATCTGATTATTATAATATGATTAGGAACACATAAATATAATCCAAAGAAGTCCGTCATAATAAATTTTTTTGAATTGGAGAAGGCACCAAATCTCCTTCCTATCTTTGTTGAGTCTACTTTCCTGTTTCTAAGCATGGCTCCGTATTTCACTCTTTACATTTTTTTACATTTTGTATCTCTCTTATTAGCAAGACCATGTAATATGAATCATTTGTGGGTGATTTATTTCATTTAGCATTACAATCTCAAGATCAATTTATTCTCCTACAAATTATTCAGATTTATTCTTCTTTATGGCTAAGTAAGTAGTACTCCATTGTATATATGTATAATGAGTCATCTGTTGAAGTGCATATAGACCACTTCCATGATTTAACTATCATGAATTTTGCTGATATAGACATGGGCATGCATATATTCCTATAGTAGAATGACTTTAGCACTTCTGGAAAGATACACAGAAGAGATATGACTGTATCAAATGGAATATCTATTTTTAGTTGTTTGAGGAATCTATACACGTATTTCCACAGTGGGGGTGAACTAGTTTACAATCCACCAATAATACATGAGTTTATTTCACCCACAACTTTGCCAGCATTTGTCTTTGTTTTTGTTTTGAGACACTCTTGCTATTCCAGGTTGACCTTGAACTCACTATGTAGCCCATGCTGGCCTCAAATTCAGAGTAATCCTCTTGCCTCAGCCTCCCAAATTCTGGAATTACAGGTGTGTGGCACCACACCCAGATGACATTTGTTGTTTTTTGAGTCCTATCAAGGTCATTCTTTTTGGCATCGGTTAGAAACTTAGAGTTGTTTTAATTTGCATTTCTGCACATTTTTCATTTATTTATTTCCAATTGTGTTTCTTTCTTTATTGTACAAGAAAAACATATTTCTTTCTTTATTTTTTAAATACAAAATGGCTAACATACATATCTTACTATGATTGAAATATGGGGAGAGGCTTGGCTCTGGATGTCCTGGTCCCATGGTAACCCCAGCTTGGCACTGTTTCCATCGGGGCAGGGCTAGTTCTCCCCTCCAACAGTCTGCACTGACGCTGACTCACAGGGGGAGGCTTGGCTCTGGATGTCCCGGTTCCACAGTGGCCTTGTGTTTCTTTTTCCGTGAAGTGTCTATTCATTTCAACTGTTCACGCTTCACTGGGACTTTAATTTTTGGTAGTCTAATTTTTCTGAATCTTATTTTTTCTAGATAACAGTCTTCATCTGAGGAGTAACTGGTTATCAAATCTTAACCATTCTTTATCTCTTTACTCAGTTGTTTCTTTTGCTGTACAGAAGCTTTTAATCTAATATAATGTCATTTGTTGATTCCTGGTATTATTTTTAGTGCAATTGGGGTTCTGATAAATTTAGCTTAATTTCCAAAACTGACACAAGGAAGGAAATTATAAAGATCAGAGTAGAAATTGATGAAATTGCGATTAAAAACACAAAGAATTAATGAATTAAATAGTTCTTAATAAAATAGATAAAGTTTGGCTAATAAACCAAACTTATCAAAAGAAGGAAAGAAAGACCTACATGAATACAATTAGAAATGAAAAAGGCAAAGTCTCAGTGGACAGTGCCCAAATCTTGAGGATACTACTAAGTAGTGATTTTGCAAACCTGCATCCCAATAAATTGGAAAATTTAGAAGAAATGGATATATTCCTAGATGCATGTGAATCACCAAACTGAACTAAGGATATACAAAAATCTTGAACAGTTCAAAAGCAGGTAAAGAAATTCAGTTAGTAACAAAAAGAAAAAACCTACCAACTAAGAGAAGCCCAGTATCCAATGGCTTCACCTTGGGGTTTTACATAGTGAATCAAAATAAATTCACCACAAAACTCTTAAAACTAATAAATAAATTCAGAAAACTGGAAGGCTACAAAATAAGCACTCAAAAATCCATGGCATTTCTAGAGACCAAGAATAAATCCACTGAGGAAAAAAATAAGGAAAACAATCCTATTCATTACAGTGAATTCAATGTTTCTGATTTTGTAGATGTCTTTCATCCATTTTAATTTGATTTTAGTACCAGGTGAGAGATATGCACTGAGTTGTTCTTCATGTGAATAACCAATTTTCACCGCACCACGTGTTAAAGAGGTTATCTTTTCTCCAGTGTAATTACATCCTTTGTTTAAAGTGCTTAAAGTTGTTTTTGAGTCTTGTGTTTTATTATGTTCACCAATGTGTCTGTCTTGGTGCCAGCACCGTGCTGCTTTTACAACAGTGGCTTTGTAACGTAACTTGAAGTGTGGAATTGTAATACCTCCTGCCTTTCTCTTGTTCTCTAGGATTGTCTTGGCTATTTTAAGTCTCTTTGATTTCCATACATATTTTAGAATTATTTTTTCTAATTCTGTGAAAAGAAACTGATGTCATTTTGATGAGGCTTATACTGAATCTGTACATCATTTTGGCAATATGACCATTTTGATGATTACCTCTGCCTACACAAGATTGGGGATGTTTTTCTATATTCTGATGTCCTCTTCAATCTTTTTTTTTTTTAATGGCACCAGGAATCAAACTCACAACCTTGTGCTTGCCAGGCAGGTGCTTAGGCTGCAGACCTAAATCCCCAGACCCTCTTCAATCTTTTTTCAGAGCAATATAATTTCCATTATAGAAGTCTTTTGCTTCCTTGTTTAGGTTCATTCTAGGATGTCTGATTTGAGATGATCATGTGATTTTTATAACTATTTCGTTGTGGTATGTTACATTTATTAATTTATATATGTTGAACCATTCTTGCATCCATGGGATGAAACCAACTTGGTCATGATGTATGGTCTTTTTAATTATTTATTATATTCTGTTTACAAGCATCATGTTGAGAATTTTTAGATCTATGTTCATTAAGGAAATTGGTGTACAGTCTTTTTTGTGTGTGTGTGTATGTTAATCCTTTGCTTGGTTTAAGGAATATGATTGGCAGTGCTCCTCCCCGTTGCATTTCATTGAATAGTTTGAGAAGTACTGACATTAGTTCTTCCCTGAAGTTCTCTGTACTGAATGGCCACAAGGAAAAGGGGAGACCTATTGTCCTGGAGAGATGTAACACTTGGTCACTTGTGGGTCTTCTACCTCAGGAAGTTAGGCAAGACAGGGTAAAGCCAGAGGCCAGCAGTAGCCAAGGGTCAGCAAAGCTGATGAAAGAGTAAAGGCGGACTTGTTACAGTATGCACAGATTCACCCTGGATGAGCTGCCACCACCAACTGCATTGTGCAGAGAGCTAGGAGGAAAAGTGAGCACGAAGGAAGGAAATGGCCTCTTACCTTCCTGACTCTACGGGCTCATCCTCCTTTTTAGTTGCCTTTAGGTCTCACTGGAGTGCAGCCATAGCCAGGGTCTATGAGTTGCAAATGGGGAGTAAGGATTTCTGCAAGGGCCCTGAAGGAGCTGCTTAGCTGGTATCCTGCTGGGCCATCATGCTCAGGGTCACAGCCAGAGGTCTTCAGGTCTCACTGGGGATTTCACCCCAGCCAGGGACCACTGGCTGCCTGCAAGCTGATCTGTCAACCATGCAAAATCACCAGAGTAAAGAGGGGCTGAAAGAGGCAAGGAGACAGTCTCCATCTGGGCCACCAAATGTCATGCAAGATGGTAAGGAGAGGGTTAGTGGTGTGGGTGGTAAAGGAATTTACCAAGAGTAGAATAAATGCAGAGAGAAGATCATTAAAATACACACTGTGAGAAACAGTGGAGTAGTCAAGACAGGGTACCATACAAGGGTACTTGAGAGGCAAAGCTTTTATGTGCTTGCTGATTCTGCAAGATGGAACAATAGGTTACACTTGGTATGGGGTAGACAGTCTGTGAGACACGATCAGTATCAGAGTAATTGCTCCTTATGACAAGACCACACACTGGTTACAGAAGGTATGTTGTAAAACAACTTAGTTGAGACCTGTTTTGCAGAACAGATGATTTTTATTTTACTTTTTTATAGTTCTGCTAACTGCTGTCTGCAATCTGGAGACCTACAAAAAAGCCAATGGTGTAATTCAACCCAAGTGAAAGCTGAGAATCAGAAGAGTTGATGATGTAAATGTTCCACCTCAAGAAGTTACCTCACAAGAAAGAAAATTCCTCTTTACACTTCCTTTTTTCTGTTCAGGCCCTCAAAGCGTTAGTTGATCCCGCTCACGTTGGAGAGTGCAACCTACATTGTTGAGTTTACAGCTTCAGACGCCAGTCTCATAGAAAACACCCCCTGTGAGCCCATGTCTCATTCAGTTTTACACATAAATCACTTACTGGAAATAACTTTATGTTTGAAAGAAAGAATGGGAGGAAAGCTCTAGGACATAGTGAATACAGCTGATTTCTTCATGGACCTTTGTTTCAATGAGCAGCAGCTTCTGGGGGACATGGGGTGAAGATAATTGTTTGGTGTTTGTTTTAAGATCAAGACAGTAAAAAAAAATTGAACATATAGAAGGAAGGAAGGTAAATGAACAGAGATAGCCTTTGGTGTGCAGGTAGAGGGCTGGACTTGAGATTGTATTACAGGCCACTAAGGTTCACGTGCTCAGGTTTGTTTGCTCACTGCTGACCAAATCAAAGAAGGTCATTTGTTTTGGTTAAAAGGAAGGAAGAAAAGGAATCCACTCAAAGCTAGCTTCAAGAAGACAGAGGATCCTCATCACTCAAGTCATCCTATCACCACGTACAGGTGTGTCAGGGTCTTTTACAGCAGGAATGGGGGAGTGACAATGCCAAGACAATGGACATGTCACAGCTTTATTCATCCCTTCCTCTGCCCTGTCCTCTCCATCCCTTCAGGTCAAACTGAATGCTGACCTACTGGTGCCAGTGTCTGTGTTCTCTCCATTCATCATGAAGTTTGGAACCACTTGTGTCTAAAGGAAAAATATAACTTTTAAAGCTCCATTTTGTGGCATGGTGGTGCACTCCTGTAATCCCGGCATTCAGGAGGCTGAGGCAGGAGGATCATTCTGAGTTTGAAGGGAGCCTGGGCTACAAAGGGAGCTCAAGGGCAGCCTGAACTGCATAGTGAGACCTTGTCTCAAAAAGACAAGAGCCAGGGATTTAGCTTAGTGGTGTAAGCGCCTGCCTGGCAAGCATGAGGTCGTGAGTTTGATCCCCAGTACAAAAATAAAATAAAGCTCCATTTTGCTGTGCCATCCTTGGCAACAGACAGGGAGATAGTGTGAGCAGGTACAGCTAGCTGCAAGCGAGTAAAGATGGGTGAGATATCTGAGTAAGGTTTCTTCAGACTCCTTCAAGAACCCAAATCATTAGTGGAGAATGAAGAGGGAGAAAGAGGTGATGGAGAGGTTGAGGAGATGAAAAAGTGCAAGTAGTCAATTAGGAGAGAGGAAAGTAATTGGAATATAGGTGCATAATACAATGGCAGGGAAGCACTAAACGTGCTGAAGGCTTGTGATCATGACAGTCTTTATGGTTGTATATTCTTCTCCAAACATGTTTGACTCTATTTTGCAGGAAGGAGTGGATAGTATGATTTTAACAGTACTGTGTAAAAAAAAAAAAGTCTCACAGAGTGGCAAAGCAAGAGAGAAGCAAACAAAGTAAGAGTACATACAAACAGTTATTAAATGATTGCCTATGAATTTAAGTGGATCAAGTACCAAAGAGGAATGTGTTATGGATCATGTTAACTAAAGGAGACCTTCCAATTGTATTTACCTGGTCTCTGTCTTTCATTCTGCTGGAGAGTTGTATAATAAAAATTGTAATAGGACAATGAAGTTAAAGAGTCATGGTTATGAAAATTAAGACCCTTGAGGTAGGTGTGGTGGCACATGCCTGTAATCCCAGCACTTGGGAAGCTGAGGCAGAATTGCTGCAAGTTTAAGACCAGCCTGGGCTACAAAGTGAGCTCAAGGCCAGCCTGAACCGCATAATGAGACCCTGCCTCAAAATGACAAAAATAAATAAATAAATAAATAAATAAGCAAAGAAGTACTTGTTGAGAATGACCTTATTCTAAAAGTACAGTATAGACCCTAATACATATGTGTCAGAAAGCCATCAGACATATCAAGAAGCAAATTCAGACACAAAGACAAATTTATTATACAAGCATGGTTTTCAGTTTGTTTTATTGTGAATCATGTGGGAAAGTAAAGATTAATATTATTAATCAACACAAGGAAATTGGAGGTACTATGATAAAGTCCAGAATTACAGAAATTAGGCCATAATACATTCATGAAGACAGTATTGTTAATTCTTTCTTACCCAAAGTCATTTCTTTTTTATTTTGTATAAATTACAATGTTTATTTTTATCACTATCTTTAATGTTTTTTCTTTGTGGTTTTGGAGATTAAACCCAGAGCTTCATGCAGGCTAAGCAGGCACTCTCCCACCAAACTATATTCCCAGGCTTTACTGAACCTTTATATAAAACTTTATTGAGAAACTCATAACTTATTACTTTCTGTTGAACTTTGAGGAATATAAAAGTAAGTTATGGTCTCTACACTCATGGAACTTAGAGTCCAGTGACTGACATCACTTGTAATCAACATATCTAAAATATTTAGGCATAGAGTGTGAGTAAAAACTAAATGTGGACTTATCATCTAGGTCATTAATTCCACAAAAATGAAATTTACATTCACACAAAATCTTACGCATGAAGATTCATAGCAATTTTATTTATAATGCTTCCAAACTGAAAACAACTCATTGCCCTTCAATGGGTGAATGGTTAAGCAAACTAAAGTATATCCAACCATGGGATACTACTCAGCAATTAAAAAGAATGGACTATGGATACACACACACACACACACACACACAGCAACCTGCACATATTTGTAGAGAATTACACTAAGTGAAAAAGCCGAGCTGAAAAGGTTGCATGCGGTATGATTCCATTATGTATAATTCTTGAAATGCTAAGGTTATATAAGTGGAGAACAAATTTCTGGTTACCAGGGTTTAGTCCAGGGGACAGTGTTGGCAAGGGAGCCAGGTAGATATGGATTAGCATGACAGATTCTTTGATAAAGCATCTTGATTATAGTGGAGGTCACACAGATCTATGTGTACAGAACTAAATACATTTGTCATGCAAACCCACACAATTGTTATATTTTTAAAACTGGTGAAATCTGAATTAGGGTGAGAGATTATTGCTTCAGTTTTCTGGTTTTAATATTGTACTATAACTAAATCAAACGTTACCATTGCCAGAAACTGGTGTAAGGTGCAAGTATTTTTCTGTATTATTTTACAGTGGTATGCAAATGCAATTTATAATTACCTGAGAATTTTTAAAAGGTAGTCATAAGAAATTTTAGAAAAGAGGAGTTTATCTACCTGAAAAATAAAGGAAGTTTTCAAGAAGGTGGCAACATTTGAAACAGACTGTAGATTATGTTATGTATTTGTATTGTATAATCATATTTATCACTTTTTAAAGTGGCAATGAAAAATCTGAATAAATCATCCCAATGAGAGACCACCTTTACAATAGGCTTGGAATGATCCCAATAAAATCTTTTTTGTAAAATGAGAATTAGGAACAATGCAGCACATTCTGTGGATCTAATTATTTCCTTACTTCAAAGAATACATTCAACCTATTTTAATCAAACATCATACAGTTTAAAACAAAACTGCAGTTTCAGTACAGTCACAGGAACAGTACCTTCCATTTCTTGAGCACCAAGCATGTTCTAAGACTGGTGCTCTGCATGTTTCAAACATTTCAGTCTCATTACTATAGCAGTTATTTGAGTAAATATTAGGTCTATTTTATAGGTTAGTGACCTAGGCATAGGTATCTAAATAGGTGGTTTAAGTCATAGAGTTAGTGTAAAGTCTGGGATTACTTAGAAAAATCAGTATGTAAATAAAGTCGTGCATCATTGTCGGATAGGATGCAGTCTGTGAAATGAACCCTTAGGCTTTTTCATCCAGTGAAAGTCATAGTACATATTGGCACAAACCTGAATGGCACAGGCCACATGCAGTCATGAGCATGGAAATCACGCTTTGCCCTGCAACGTGATGGTGACAATGTCACAAGGGAATAGGAATTTTTCAGCTCCATTTTAACCTAATGGGATCACTATTCTCTATGTGGCCTGTCATTTACTCAAGGGGCTTTATGTCACATGACTATAACAATGAAGCCATGTTTTCTGCACAATGTAAAACTAAAAGAGCCACTCAAAGACACTTATCATGTAGCAAAAGCTTTACTAGGTACTGTGGTAACAGAGGTGAAAAATATGCAAGAGAAACTGCTCGCCTTCTTGTATATTTAGTAAATATTACAATCACGACTGAAACTTATTCAATAAAATGTCTAACATATGCCAGGCATTGTGGCACTCTGCTATAATCCCAATACTCTAGAAGGCTGAAGCAGGAGGACCCCAAATTCAAGCCCAGCTTGAGCAATTTAGTGACATGAGATACTAACTCAAAAATTACAAAAATATTGCCAGATATGGTGGCACGTGCCTGTAATCCCTGCACTTGGAAGGCTGAGGCAGGAGGATTTCAGTGAGTTCGAGGTCAGCCTGGGCTATATAGTGAGCTCAGGACAGGTCTGAATTACATGAGACCCTGTCTCAAATAATAGTAATTAACAAAATAATAAAAAATGGCTGAGACTGTAGCTCAGCGCAAAAGACCTGGGTTACATCTCAAGTACTGGGGAAATTAAAAAGGCTAACACAGATGTACTCAAGAATACCAAAACCCTTAATACATTATGTTTCAAAAAAAATTACTATTTTAAGAATATTATTATGTATTATCTATTGCTCTATACACATAAAGTTTGAACGACTGCTCCTATCTTCACTGTGACTCAACGTCTAATTCTTAAATCTTTTCTATACAGAAATACCAACAATATTTTCTGAGGAATATAATGCCTTTGTAAAATAAAACTTCAAGAATTTCTCTTTAATTTAAATCTTTTCAAGTTTGTATGGGAGCTTCTCAAATCATGGACCATAAATTTTATTTGAGTTTGAAATCTAACTCCCAAAAATCTGGAAAATACTAAGGACATCATGCTAGCACTAACATGCATTCATTTATAAATGTATTTCAAAAGATAAATTAAAGTCTTTGGTTTTACAAGATGCTAATTCAGAATTTCTATTATAGTTTTTTTTTTTTTTTTAACCTGGGATTGAACTCATGACCTTGCACTTGCCAGGCAGGTGCTTAGGCCACTGAGCTAGATCCCCGGCCCTTGTGTTTTTGAGTCAGGGTCTCACTATGCCATTCAGGCTGGCCTTGAGCTCACTTTGTAGTCCAGGCTGGTCTCAGACTCACAATGATCCTCCTGTCTCAGCCCCCCGAGTGCTGGGATTACAGGCGTGAGCCACCACGCCTGGCTTTATTACAGTTTTTGTTATTAACTTGAGGGTTTTGTTTTGTTTTGGGTACTGGGGTTCAAACTAGGACCTTGCACTTGTTAGGCAGGCAATGTGCCACTGAGCTATAACCCCGGAGCTTTAAAGCTATTCTTCAATCCAGATTTCCTTCTTCCTTGTACCTTCTTACAGGTTAAAGGATGCCACCCAGTGGTCAAATTGCAGAATATACTTGGAATTCAAGTTTTAATGCTAGTTAAATGAAAGTTAGTTAATGAAAGTTAGTTTGAAATGAACCTATAGTCTTACATTACAGTGGACCCTCAAGTTAGGACTGGCCTCACATATGAACAACAGAATTTTAGGTTTAACTTATGACCAGAGTCTTGAGTTACAACCTGACCAGCTGCTTGTGCAATTGTAAACAAAGATTCACGATGTCAAAAAGCATATGTAACTGTCAGTCTGAACCCAGATTCCTGATGTTGTCATGGAAGGGCACTCTCCTTCCAAAGAGTAACCACCTTCCATCTCATCCTCCCTTCCTGCAAGCACTCAGAAGGCTGAGGCAGGAGGATTGCAGTGAGTTCAAGGCCAGCCTGGGCTATATAGTGAGCTCAAGACCTGAACTCCATGACGCCCTGTCAACTTGAATGGTGTCAATTTGAATGGTGAGTACAGTTTTGAAATTTTTTTTTCTGGTAAACTAGGTACTTTCTGGCAAACACACTAGGAAAATTATGGCTGCTTCTGGTAAGTTATGCACATCACATCACCCTTTTTTATTATGAAAAGGTTAGTGAGGGAGTGTTTTGGAGGTTCAGAACACATAGGTATTTCCATTATTTCTTACGGGGAAAATGTCTTAATTTACAACCAACTTGAGTTACAACCAGCCGTCATGAACAAATTGAGTTCATAACTCGTGTCCACTATAATGATTTCTCTAAATTTCCTCAAAACATTTTATTAAATGGAACACAAAGTTTTTACATAAAACATTCAACATTATTAATTCATGTCAGTTTTCAAATCATATTTTAGACAAATGTCTAAATCTAATCAGTGCATATGCCAACGTCATTTGGGTCATTTGTATGTTCTGTAAAAAATGAGGAAAGGGCAATTGAAAGACTGCTGCATCTTGCCATTAACAATCATTTGTATGGCACCAGTCCTAAGTTCATCTTGGTACAGATCATTTGACTATTGTGTCTCTAAGGACTCAGAATAATCTATCAAAACTAAAACGATGAAGTCAGCCCATGCCAAGCTTTTCCTCTTCCGTCTGTATCCAAGCAGTCAGCAATACAGTGTCTCCCTAAATGCATCACAGAGGTGGTTTCCAGGATGTCTGTCCCATGATATCCTCCCATCTCAAGCCCAGTGGGTCTCACAGGACCTCTGGTCACAGGCAGACTAGAAACAGCAACAAGGCATATCTGCCATCTCCCAAAATGAGGACCCAGCCCAGTTTGAACTGTATGGCTATAGCTACATGCCAACACCTGGGCCTTACGCCCCTTAAGCTCTTCATCACAGGTAAGTCTGAGATGCACAAGCATTTGGTGATGCCACTTAGTAACCCAACTTCAATCAACAGTTTGGGCTGAGGTTGCCTTCATCTCCTCCTCTTCAACCCCACAATTACGATTACCACATAAGGCATGCTAATTGCTCTTTACTAAATTCTTATTCTAGTCTCAAATTTTAAGACTTTTCAGTCCATTGACTGGTAACATTTTCCACACCTTCCACATCTTCATAGATTATATTATAATGTCAAGCAGATAGATGACTAAGTCATTTTGTTGTTATATGCCAACATCCTCAGGAATTTCTTGTCAAATCAATGTTGCTTGTTTAACTTATTCAAGACAAGTACATGAGATAAGAGTTTGTATAAATATTCTACTCTTAAGAAAACAGAAGTGTTTTCACTTTTATCTTGGTAGTCACTTGACTGAAAATTTATAGAGTTACACAGTACTTTCTATATTTCCTTAAGTTAGTTTCCATTCTTTTTCTGTTATGAGGTGTTGAATAGTTGCTGCTTCTCTTGGCTTGACCTTTCATCATGAATATGATCATTTTTCATATGCTGCAAAGGAAAAACCCCTAATAATTTTCCATACATCAGAAAATACTTTTTGTGTTTTCTTTCACTCCTTGTACCAAATCATGAAGTTAAAAATGTACTGATGAGAGAAACTGAGAAAAATGAAGAAAGGCATTGCTTCAATTGTATATTTGCATGAAGAATTTATGTCAACAAGCCAAGATTTTGATGACAGAATGCCCAGAAAACATATGAATACAGGTTGGGCAGAGTTCATCTGGCAGATACAAGATGCTCTTATGTGAGAAGAGCTAGAGTGGAAAAGTATCCATCCACCAAACAGTTTAGTGAGATGGACCAGATTCTTGTGATTTTTAAGGCTTCTTCTGCAATTCTGCATCACTAAAAATGAACTCTCACACACATAGAGAGAAGTTTCATTGCAGTGATTTTCCCTAGATACCCGTTTTGGAAGTGATCCAGTCCCGGAGGGCAGTCACTCTCGTATAAACACCAGGCTTGTTGGGTTTCCCGCATTCATCTCCCCAGCTCACTATTCCAGCAAGGTACCAGATGTCTCTAGCATCAGCACCAACCAATGGTCCTCCAGAGTCACCCTAAAGAAAAACGGAGAGATGAGTAATTCATAATTCATTTCATTACAGAAGAATCTGTTTTTCCATTAAAAATGTAATCAAAGTGATGAACTTTGCAAGTTTCCAGTGTGTTCAGACCCAGAAGTGATTCCCTCACTCTGTTAGTGATTTATAGAGAGGAGACACTCCAGTACCTGGTGAATTGGCTTAGCCTCACAGGTCAGGGCTTTGAGACTGTAGGTTGTATCTCTTTGGAAAACTGCCATGGCTCATATCCCCCAAAGTCTCTTGTGCTTATAGGTGGGGGTGACTGGATCATGGTGGTCCGTGATCATCAGTGGATTTGTCCACTAATGACTTTATAGCCAAATGTGATGTTGGGAGGTGAAGGCTGGTGGGAGGTGGGTCACTGAGGAGAGGGCCTGGAAGGGTCTATCACCCTCACGCACACATACACACCTGTAATAGTTCCCTCTCTCTGCTTCCCAGTGCCATGCCAGGAGTTGTTTCTCCTCTGCCATGCTCCCCTGCCTAGAAGCCAGATGAGACTATGGACTGAAACATCTACACACTGTGAGCCAAAGTAAATCGTTCCTCCTGTAACTTGTGAGGGCTGGGTATTTTGTCCCAGTAAGGAAGAAAGTAGCCGAGATAAGAATAGTACATCTGACAAAATAACTCCCTGTATAGTTGCCACATATTCATATGGCATAACACTCCTCTAAAAGGGCAAATGAATTACTGATCTCTCCCGTTTTCTTTAGGGTGACTCTGGAGGACCACTGGTTGGTGCTGATGCTAGAGACTGATAAGCTGTACATATCTTAGTTTCAATCTCAAATTTGGGCTTTCCAAGTTGTTAACACCTTTAACTTACTTATTTGCAAATACTCTAACAATACTTTTGATAACTATGATGCAGAGAAATAAGACTACAAGGGCCGGGGTTTAGCTCAGCAGCATAGGCACCTGCCTGGCAAGCGTGAGGTCGTGAGTTTGATCTCTGGTACCAAAAAAAAAAAAAAAATTGAAAGAAATAAGACTACGAATGTAAAGTGCTAAGCCTAACACAAAGTAAAGTTTGGGAAATGCATATAGAAAGCCACAAATACCAATTGTTTCTGCTTTGCAAAACTTAGAAGTCTGTCTGTATATGAGTCATAAGCAAAAGGTACTGGCTGATCTTTCTAGTACCTGGCAGGTCCTGGCCTGTAGGCATGGACCCCATCACACGTTTGGCACTCTATGAAGTTCTTAATTAAATAACATATTAAATCATTAATTCTTGTAATTCTTGCAACAAAGCATAGGGTTCGGGTCCATTTCTCCAGCTTAGCAATAAAGAAACTAAAACACGGACAAATTAAGTTATTTGCCTGAGATCATGAGCAGATCAGTAGCAGAAATTGAACTGGA
>RJWT010017111.1:0-19502 GCA_004365215.1 Cuniculus paca | reverse complement strand
AAAAAAAAATTTTAAACCTGAGATGTAGCTCTGTGTCAAAGTCCTGGGTTCAATCCCTGGTACCTCCAAAAAAAAGATAAAAAGTCTCCCTTTCTAGGCCGGGCGTGGTGGCTCACGCCTATAATCCCAGCACTCGGGAGGCTGAGACAGGCGGATTGTTGTGAGTTCGAGACCAGCCTGGGCTACAAAGTGAGCTCAAGGCCAGCCTGAATGGCATAGTGAGACCCTGTCTCAAAAACAGAGCTGGGGATCTAGCTCAGCGGTCTAAGCACCTGCCTGGCAAGCGCAAGGTCATGAGTTCAATCCCTGGTGCTGCAAAAAAAAAAAAAAAAAGTCTCCCTTTCTTTCACACATACAACACACTTGACTTGAGTATATTCTACCTGCATTATGGTTGAAAAGCTAATAGCTCCTAAAATTGAATGCTAAAGAAACTAGTAAAAACACTAAGCAGGATGGGTATGATGTTGTATGCCTGTAATCTCAGCACTCAAGAGGCTGAGACAGGAGGACTGCATCAAGTTCAAGGTCAGTCGACAATAGTGGAGACCCTGTCTCAAACAAAACACTAAGAAATTTTCATGCTATAGAAAATTATAAATATTTCATATTACCTTTCCCAAATCTTAAACCACATTTTTAGAAATAAAGCACTTGAAAGACCAATCACAATCATCTAGAAACCTGCTATTGGAATTGCAGTGCTAATGGCCTTTATTATAATAGTGACAAAAATAGGCACTACTTCAATGAGACATATTTTTCCATCTCCTCTGGTGACAAGCCTTCAGAGAGACAATACAACTCATTCATAAAACTTGCTAAGTTGTAATTTATGCATTACAGTGATTTATACTCAAAATAATAAATGTACAAATTTTTTTTTTGTCCAAGTGACCTTTCTGTCGGTGAAAGTGAAGTACTGAAATCACCCAGTATTATTGTATTGGGACTTATGTGCCCTTTATGTTAAGTAGTGTCTGTTTTATGAATTTGGGCACATCAATGTTTGGTGCATATTTACAATTGTTAAATATCCTTGATGAACTGTTTTCTTTACCAATATGCAGTGCTCTTTGTCTTGTCTAATTCTGTCTTGAAGTCGGCTTTGTCAGATGTGAGTATAACTATTCCTGCTTGCTTTCAGGTTCTATTTGCATGAAATATTGTTTTCTATCCTTTCACTTTCAGTCCATGTATACTTTGCTAGTGAGATATGGTTCCTGCACATAGCAAGCTGGTTGATGTTGCTTTTTAATTCAAACTACCAATCTACAACTTTTAATTAGAGAATTAAGACCATTTACATTTAGAATTATGATAGGTATACTAATTCCTATCATTTTGCCATTTTTCTTATGATTGATTCTTTCCTAATTCTCCATAGCTTATCTACTCTTCTCCTTCTATGTGTAGGAGTCCTTTAAGTATCTTCTGGAATGCTGGTTTACTGGTCACAAGTTTCTTTAGTTTATGCTTGTCGTGGGATGTCTTTATTTCACCTTCAATTTTGAAGGACAGTTTTGCAGGATAAAATAATCTGAGTAAGCAGTTATTTTCTTTCAAGACTTAAAATACATCATTCTATGCCTTCATGGCCTTCAGGTTTCTACAGAAAAGTCTGCAGTTATTCTGAGTTTGCCTCTGTAAGTGATGTGGTGTTTCTCTCTTGCACCTTTCAAAATTCTTTCTTTTTTCTGTACTCTTGACATTTTATTAGAATCTAAAGTTGTGTAAATAGTGATTTAAAATTTTATTATCAGTTTTTCTTTACATCCTAGGACATGCATACACTCTAAGTATCCTGTACTTATCTAAATTCCTTAGAACCAGAAGTGTTTCAGATTTCAAACTGTGGAATATTTGGATATAATTATTCCAACTGAGCATCTGTAGTATGAAATTCAGATTATAGAAGCTCAACCTGTACAATTACTATATTACTATTGCCAAAATTTTCTCATTTAACTATTAGATATAATTAGTAGTTTGATTATTACTTCTAGAAGGAACAAAGTTTATTTACAAAGGATTGTTTTCTTTCAATAAACTGCCTTGAGGTGTAGGAGGAAGACAGTGGTGCCCAGCCTTGTGCAATGTTAACTCTTCCATATCACCACTATCTGAAATATTCCCATTTTAAACATTAGCAAATGGAGATTTAAAGAAGTTATTTAACTTGCACACAAATAGTAAATGACAACTGAACCCAAAACCTAGGTTTTTTTTTTTCTGCTTGAAATTTGTCTTGGTTGCTTTTCTCTCATTACTGAGACAAAATACCTGATGCCCAAAATGAAGGCAGGAAAAGTTTATTTCTTACAGTTCTTAGAGGTTTCAGTCCATACCCAGTTGGCTCCAAGGCAGGGTGGCGAGGCTGAGGGGCAGCCATTCATGGCAGCCGCAAGCAGCAAGAGTGAAAGGGCAAAAGGGAGGGGGAAACATGCCTTTTTCCTTCCCTTATATAGTATGCCAGCTCCACCCCAGGCAGGTGTAGCACTCACACGTTAATCCCAGCACTAGACAACAAACCAATCACAAACACTAGATTCAGCTGCCTCCATGAGTACATGAGGCTTGGAGGCAGCCACATAGACACAAACCATAACACCATTCAAAAGTTAAATTTTTGCATGTAAGGTTTTTTTTTCCAAAAACACATATCTTCATCTTCTATCATTTCCTCTTAACATATTTTACTGTGTGTTCTACAGCCTCAATACAAAACAGAAAACAAACCATTCTACAGTTTTTAGAACTGCTGTCTAAAGAATCAGCTGACAATAAATAAGAAATGAATCTGAGAGCTGTTATTGGTAATAGGTCTTCCTTTGTAAAAGCTTTAGGGAGCAATAGCACATCTACTCAATCTTATAAACTGTACAGCTATGTTATATTCTTTATTCCCACATCACAAAATCAAGCGTCCCTGTCCCTGATAGGGTGGATCCTAGGCTCTCTCAGGATGGACAGACTCAACAACAGTTAAGCCCTCAGAAGAATGTTGATTAAGCAAATGAATATGAACATGGTCATGTAAACTGTAATACAGCAGAGATTATAAAACTGAAGGGTCACCCAAAAGCCATTTAAAAAGACAAAATTATCTTTAGTCATATAAAAAGTAACAGACCTCTACATGTTCACTTCCTACAAGTCAGATTTCTAAATATGTATTTACACTGCAAGGAGTGTGTAATGACATTTCACTACATTTTAATGTACATTTTCCCAGTTAAAGCCACAAGAATGGCTACAATCAAAAATAAATATAGTAAGGGTCAGTGAGGATTTAAGGAAACCAAAAATGGCATATATTGCTGGTAGACATGTAAGAGGGTATGGCTTCTCTGGAAAACAGTTTTGACAATTCCCCTAAAAGTTCAGCATCAAGTTACCATATGACTCAATAATTCTATTTTCAAGAGAAGTTAAAATATGTCCCACACAAGTCTGTACAGGAATATTCACAGTAACATTACAGATAAAAGCCAGAAAATGTAAGAAATCCAAGCATTCATCAACTGACAAATGAATAAACAAAATGTGATCATCTGGCAATAAAAAAATGAAATACTGAGATACATTAAAACATGGATGAACCTCAAAAACTCTATGTTAAATTAAAGAAGTCTACACAAAAGACCACATATTATATAAAATGTCCAGTACAGGCAAATCTGAAAAGGCAGCAGATTCAGTGCTACCTTGGGCTGAGGAAGCAGGGAAAAGATGGATTAGAAGTAACTGCTAATGTACATGAGGTTTCTTCTTATTGGAATAATGAAAATATTCTAAAATTAGATTATAACAATGACTGCACAACTCTGTAAATACATAAAAACCACTGAACTGTGTATTTTAAAGTTAAGTGAGCTATTGTTTAAATAAGAGAAGAAATAAAGTATATAATTGTTTTTCGTTTTTCCTCCTCGGCAACAGAGTGGTGAGAAATACTTACTTTATCAAAATTAGAATAGTTGTGAAAAAAACAGTATAGTTGTTTTTCTCTGATCTAGAAGACTGTCTATGTTAGCACCCTATATTTAAGTTAAAGAAAATATGGGACCTTCTAACACCCAGAACACAATCATTTATAAATTTAAAGACGCTGTAAGAAAAATTACTAGAACTCTGAGCTCGTACTCCTAACTCCAAAGTAGGGCAACCGAGTAGGTTTGAGTTCAGTGACACCATGGGATAACATGACACCCTCTTACCTTACTCTAGCAACATCCTCGTACCTTACTCTACTTTAGTCACAGCCTAAATCATAGTAACACAAACCAGAGATTGCCTGAGGACAAGGACATGTAAACCTACTTGAGGTCAGAGTGAGCACTCATCCAATTTTTAAAAGAGAATGTCCAATCTTCCCAAAGTGACTACAGAAATTCACATCAGCAGTGAATAAAGGGTCCTGTGGCTTCACATACTCATTTCCTACAGTGAGATTTTTACACTTCTGCAAATCTAGTGGATGTGTAACACAGCATCTTACTGTGTTTTAATTTGCATGTTCCCAATTAAAGTGAGGTTTAACAACTTTTCTTATGTTTACTGACCATTGGATTTCCTCTTTTGAAAAGTGCCTTGTCAAGTCATTTGTCTACTGAACTGTCTCCCTTATTGATTTGAAGGAGCTTTTCATATACTCTGGCAGTTACATGTAATTCAAATTTATTCTACTCTAGTTCATTTTTTCAGTCTCTTTATGGCGTCTATTGATAATGGCTTTAATTTTAATGTAGTCACATTTATCATTCTTTTCCTTCATGGTTAGTAATTTTAATGTCTTGTTTAAAATCCTTCATCCTCCTAAGGACACAGATATCTTTTATTGTCTAAAGGTTTTCTAGTTTTGACTTTCACACTCAGTTTTTTAATATACTAGAAATCAGAAAGATGCAAGCTCATTTGTTTTTCTTACAGAAAAAGAATTACTGGGAACTAAGTCTAATTCCAGTACTTAAACTCATAAGTAGTAAACAAATAGAAAACTAATAACAAACTCCTTTTGTTGAGGATGTACTGTACAATGTTACATACATTATATGCATTTTATATACATTATAGATATATAATAATTCTGTGAAGTACATTATTCCTATTCTCATCTTACAGATACAAAGGTGGAGTTAAGAAACATATCCAAGCTATTAGAAGATAAAGAGATGATGATCCATGTCTGTTTAATCTAGTACTGTACCCATGTTCTTTCTACCACATCACACTGTTTCACATAAGAATTTGATATCTGGACAAAAGAGGAAATATTTTCATTTTGAAGATGTTGCAGTCATTTTACTCTCCAGGTTCACTAATACAATATAGAGCTGCTTATTTTATTTTCATAGCTGTTTATTCATTTAGATGTTCATTCTTTCTTTGTTTTTTTTTTGTTTTTGTTTTTTTTTGAGACAGGATTTCACTACGCAGTTCAGGCTGGGCTTGAACTCACTTTGTAGCCCAGGCTGCCCTCGAACTCACAGTGATCCTTCTGCTTCAGTCTTCTGAGTGCTGGGAAGGTGTGTGCCACCATGCCCAGACAACTATTATTTCTTGAGGATCTGTTACCTGCCAGGCATTGTTCCAAGTCTTGGAAATGAATCAGTAAACAAACCAGAAGGTCCCTACCATCTTGAGAACATATATTCCCCACTTGATCATGAGTGGTCTCTCATATCTACTCCACATGACTCAGTACTAAACACTTAATAAAGGAAATCTTCAAATAGCAGGGTCAGGACTGCAATATGCTACAATGATATGCAGCAAGGTAAACATGAAGAGCAATGTGAAGCCAGGTATGATGGCACATGCTTGTAATCCCAGAATTCTGGGAGGGTGAGGCAGGCGAACCACAAGTTCAAGGCCAGCTGGGGCACCTTAGTAAACCCTGTCGCAAAATAAAACAGAAAAAAGGTTAGGAATGTAACTTAGCCTGAAGGCCCTGTTTCAATTTCCAATACTGAAGCAGGGTAGGGAGCAACTTGGAGAAATATTACCACTCCTACAGAAAACGGAAAGGACTTTATAAAATAAAGCATCCCTATGCCTCCTCCCTTCACCTGCAGCTCATGGCTTCACTTTTCAAAAAAAAAAAAAAGTTAAATATCTTGACAAAATGAACATAATTTATGATAAGCATCAATATGCACCTTGCACTCTTTCTAAACTCTCTCCTTCTTCTTCAAAAGATAAATGTCAGTGTATGACATTTCTGTTTCTTCATTTCCTTAATACAAACCAAAAGTGCTGCATGCTCAGAAAATTTAAAAAATGCAATAACTAGGTGAAGAAAGAAAGTTAATTCTGCAGAATAAAGTGAGAGTGTTAAGAACTTCCTTTATTTTTCTACTACCTGATTGCAGGTGCTTTCATTCTTCAAACAAAGGAAAATCCCTTCCCTAAAGTTCTAGACAACTTCCTTCACATAGAACCCTTAGATTTCCCTTCTGGTCCACATCCTGCTCTACCGCATTACTCCAAAAAAGCAGTGCAAAAACATGCTCTACTGTGGCCACCTCAGTAACAAAAAAAAGTTCCTTGACCCCTTCATGACATCTAAGTACTTTCTCCATCTCTCCATTTACTCTTCGCAGTAAGATGCCTCTTCTCAGAAGCCTTTTTTTGTTTTGTTTTGGCACCAGGTATTGAACTCACGACCTTGCACCTGCCAGGAAGGCACTTAGGCTGCTGAGCTAAATCCCCAACCCTTGTCTTTTTGAGACAGGGTCTCACTATGCTGTTCAGGCTGGCCTTGAGCTCACTTTGTAACCCAGGCTGGTTTCAAACTCACAATGATCCTCCTGTCTCAGCCTCCCGAGGGCTGGGATTACAGGCATGAGCCACCACGCCCAGCAAGCCTTTCTATATATGCCATTTCCTTGCTTCCGTCTTTCCTTGACATCACTGACAACTACTCTTGTCCAGGTCACCAATGACCTTCCGATAGCCTCCTCTGTTATTAACAAGGCCCCATATTCTACATAGCATTGTACACAGTAAAGCGCAACTCCTCAAAGCATTTTCTCCTCTCTACTTCTACGGTATAACTCCACTCTCCTCGTTTCCCTTCTTCCTCTCTAGCCAATTCCTGGGCTCCTTTTCTGCCTCCTCCAGGATCATACAAAGTCTAAAGCTTAAAATTCCAGTTTGGTGCCAAGTTCTCTTCTTAATTTCCACATACACATTTGACACTCTTTTCCTAGTTGATATCATACAAACTCAGAGCAATAAACACTACCAACAGTTCTGAGGACTCATTCCCTGCACACCAGATTCAAATGCCCAACTACTCATTTAGAATCTCCATTTTAATAATACAAGAGTAACCAAAACCCAATTCACTGCAGGCATCCCCATCTCAGTAGTACACAACCAACTAAGACAAGTATTGTGAAGCCATCACTGATGTCTCTCACAATCCTCATCCATTCGTTACCTAGTCCTACTGAGTCTATGCTATCACACCATCTTGAAATACAGCACTTCATTTTTCACTGCTATGATAATTTTCAAGCCACCTTGACAACTGCAGCTGCCTCTAAATTGTCTTTCTTTACATACTTGGAAGTCCATTTTCTACACTGCATGCAGATGTCTTTTAAAAAGCAAGGAAAATTACAATTCTACTTCAAGTCTTTCAGTAGCTCCCTAAATAGTAAATCCAAACTCATTACTGCAATCTGCAGAGTCCTGCAAGATCTAGTCCATATTTTACCGCTACCATCTTCTTTTCACTCATACCCCCCTACTAGTTCCTAATTCACCAAAGACTACAGTCTGTCTTTCCAAGTGCTATCACCTTGCCCACAGTACTCTTCACATAACTGCTTCTCACCTCCCAAATCTTAGTATAAAAGTCAACAGTACATAAGGATCTTTTCTAACCATCGTACTGATTAGAAAAGATTATCATACCACTTAGATTTCCTTCCTAGCATTTATTACAATTACTAGATTTTATTTATTTCCTTACTGGCTTATTCTCTTGCTACCATCCTGCAATATAAGCTTTGTCTCTTTTTTGGTAGTATATACTAGTGCCAATACACATTTGTAGAATGAGTAGCAGAAACAACAAATCAAGGATGGAGAAAGGAAAGCAAAGAGAGAACACATTTTCAAACTATACCAAGGTTTCCACCCAGTTTCATAATACTAATTTTTTTCATACTGTAAGTGAAAGCAGAGGTTTCCCCATTGACTATACTGGCCTAATAGTAACGTTCCATATGTAATTTCATCTAAAGTACAGCTCTAGCAGTAATGTGTTTATTTTACACTCAGTGCATTTCTCCTGAAAGTTCGAATTAAGTTACTAGTTCTCTATTCTTGGGAGTGACTGGTAGACATTAAATCTGCCAGTGTAGGTTCAGTAAAAATGTTGCTTAGAACAGTGTCAAGAGGAAAAAAATGATAATACAAAATCCAAGTGTTTTATGACTAAACTCATTAGAAAACACCTTTAGAATAGCAAAATATTAATGCATGGTGATAAGCAAATTGAGGTATACATTATCTCTACTTTTTATGTATGTTTAAATTTTTCCGTAATAAAAAGTTAAATAAATTAAAACAACTTCTAAGGTCAAAAGCTAATACATGGGCAACCCCCTTGGGACCCCTTCTCTCTCTCCCTCTCTCTCTCTCTCTCTGACAGAAGCTTTCTCTCTCTCAATAAATATATCCTGCTCATTAAAAAAAAAAAAAAAAAGGTAATACATACCTCTAAACCACAGATACATTCCTGGCTCAAGTGTACTGTTGTTATTTAGAGATTTAATTTAATCGCTTCTCGGCCTTTTGGCTAAGATAAAGTGAAATCTAATTTAAATGAGCTGATTAACAATTCCTAATTGTATCTTAGGGCCTTCTGAGAGCATCAGAGTACACAGGTAAAAAAGAAATGTGCTCTCACCTGCTCTGGCTCACTGCCTTCCACCCTGTCACCGTTCGATTCGGGGTCTGTAATAACCAAAGCTCAAAAAGAGCAACTTCATGAGGAATAAGATCATTTAAGAGAGGAAAGGAATAAAAGTATACAAAAAAGGAAAATAGGGCCAGGGATACAGCTCAGCAGTACAGCATGTGCCTGGCAAGCATGAGGTCCTAAGTTCGATTCCCAGTACAAAAAAAGGAAAAATATATATTTTTTTTTTTGCTTAAAATCAAGCAGAACATTTCCTACTAGAATTCTGATGAGCTAATACTTCTAAAGCAATACTTCAAATTCAACAAGGGATTTACAGAAGACTTCATCCATATATATCAAAAGCCAGCATTCTCAGCCAAAAAAGCCCCTCCTCCCCAAATTCCTCACTGTACTCCAGACCTTCTCTATGACATGAAATAAAATGTTATGGTTGTTAATGGTTAAAGAGTGAAAATTATGCCCTTGTGGTCTAGGTAATACAAAGAACAGAAGAATTTAAAATATTCTGGCAAATGTTTGGCTTTTTGCTATAGAAATAGTCTAGTCTATGGGAAAACAAAACAAAACAAAAATAATAGCTTATTTTCAGTTTGTCTGGATTAAAGAACACCACTTTTAAATTTCCTGTTAGGGGGCCAGGGATTTAACTCAGCGGCATAAGCACCTGCCTGGCAAGCGCAAGGTCATGAGTCTGATCCCTGGTACCAAAAAAAAAAAATTTTCCTATTAGGAAATCAAGAAAGTATTGTTAGGCACAATTTTAAGAAATTCATTATACTTTCACAAGTGAAACTATGAACATAATGAGATGGATCTAAACCAGAAGATAAAAAAATCTTGTTCATATTTACAAGTAGCATGAGAATCATGCTCAAATAGCATTACAGAAATTCATACTACTGTAATTTGATGAATGAAATAAACTAGTTCTTGAAGAAATACACAATAAATTACCCCCTCAACATACTCAACATTAAAAACCCTTACCATTTCAATTTCTGAGAAAAGCAAAAAGGATGTGAATTTCACAAAAAATAAATTATAGTAGAACTTTAAATCTCTAAATGTAATCAGTGGCATAGATGTTGTTGTTGTTGCTGTTCCTGTCATTTGAGATGGAGTCTCACTATATTGCTCAGGCTGGTCTCAGATTCCTGGGCTCAAGTGATCCTCCTGCCTCAGCCTCCTTTATAGCTAAAACTACAGGTTCGGGCCACCGCCCCTAACTTGGTTTACAATAAAACAAAAACAAGGCTGAGGATGGGTGGTTTCTTTCACTATCAATGACAGACCTCTCATATTCAGGAAACTGACACTCAACCTGAATCCCTACACCAGTGGTGCAGATCCTACAACACATATGCTGCAGTGGGCAGAGTCCTCTCTGTCAGCCAGACTGCCCCATGAGGGAAGCATCGATCAACAGCACACAAAAGCATGCCAAGTGCAAACTTTCACCCTTCAATGAAAAGCTGTTTGTATAGCTGAAAGTTGTTACTGTGTTTTTATTTTAAGACAAAAGAGTTTAATCTATGAGTTGTTTTTTCTGAACTAAAACCTCAGCATTCAAGTTTAAATTCAGTGTTGGCACTTTGCAATACATAAGGGGGTTTAGGTTTGCAGTTTAGGCACTTCAGCTCTGAAAGGTTCACCATCACTGCCCTAAACCAATCTTACTGATGCAGGGGAAGTGGGAGAAAGGGCAGAGAGAAAAGAGGTACCAATTCCTATCTCACCATGTAGTTTAGGCTGGTCTTAAAGTATGGATGGCTGGCATGGCTTGCCTCAAGCTTCCAGTGATCCTCCTGCCTCAGTCTCCACAGTGCGGGTATTACAGGTGTGTGCCACCACGCCTGGCTCTCTCCCTCTCTTGAGAAAACAAAGATGTTACCATTCACAATGAATAAGTAAAATAAGTTATAGACATACAATGAAATACTATTCAACTTTAAAGGGGAAGTTAATTTTGACACATGCTATATAACATCAATGACCCTTGAGGGCATTATGCTAGATGAAATTAGTCACAAAAAGACAAATACTGTAGTATATAATTCCAATACAAAGGGCACCCACACTAGTCAAATTTCATGGAGACAAAACGTAGTATTGTGGTTGCCTGGGCCAGTGGGCATGTGGAGGGGGAGAGAAAGGAGTTTCTTGTTAATGGGTATGGATGGCTTCCCAGTTTTAAAAGATGAAAAGGTTACAGAGATAGATGGAAGTGATAGCTGCACAACAATATGAACCTATTTAGTGAACTGAACTACACACTTAAAATGGTAAATTTTATTTCATAATAAAAACAGTGAAAATAAAATGTTGCCATTTCTAATATTAATATAAGCTTATTAACAACAGGTTCGTGTTATAAATCAGGAAGAGCACTGAACATGAATGTGGTTGGCAACCACATATGTTTAGATTTTAGTATCCTTATTTGTAAGATGAGAAAGAAAAGGAGAAGAGCAACTCAATACCGGCACCAAGTCCTGCAGGATTGGAGTCCTACGGATGATGTGAGCAGCAAAAGCAGGACCACTGAATGGGAGGTCCCGCACAAGCCTGTCATATTTTAGACTGCTAAATGACAGCAGGGCTCTGAGAAAAAATTTTAATCACATCAGAAGAGACCAGTATGATCCGTTAGGTGACAAAAATCTAATCTGGGACATGACTGGGTCTTACCACAGATTTATTGAACTCAAGGAAATGAGCACTTAATCACACTAAGAGATCACCACCGCAAGTTGAAGATATGTTTCTTGCTGTGTGCTATTTCAAGAAGCTGCATTTAGTTTTGTGGTTCAACACATGGATCTGATTAGCAAAACTGGAATTTATACCATAGCACTTTTTTTTTCTAGTTCTGAGGACTGAACACTGGGCCTTCACACCCGGCTATCTCCCCAGCCCTTTCATATTTTTTATTTTGAGAGAATCTCAGTAAGTCTTTAAATTGCCCAGGCTGGGCTTGAACTTGAAAACTTCCTGTTTCAACCTTAATCTTTAGCTCTCTTACATTTCAGTCATATCTAAGATACTGTCCTGTGCTATTATTTGGTGTTAACAGCCCAAAGTACTTAGTTTGTCCTACATACAGGTTTACCTCCACATATCAATTGAATTTATACTATCTGTGCTGCATACTACATACTGGTACTTAGCCCCACACTTCCCCTTCTATTCTCTCCCCTGAATTACCAGACCTGAAGTCAACACTGCAAACCTACTTGTCAGCTGTGCTCCCATCAATTCCACAGAAGCACTAGCAAGAATATAAGTTCCCACTCGGTGACAGAAAACACCAGTGGTACTGGTGGAAATGGCATTTATGAAACATCTTTTCCCTTTTGCTCCTCCAGGCCTTCCTTTCTTTTGTAACCAAATCCTAAAATTACATTATCCTATTTTTTCTTTTTTTTCTTTTTTCTTTGTGGGGGTGGGGGGTTTCATGGTGGTACTGGGGATTGAACCCAGGGCCTTCACACAGAGTTATGTCCCCAGTCTCTTTAAAATTTTTAGATACAATCTCACTAAATCTCTCAGTCTGCTCTCAAACTTGTGATCCTCCCACCTCAGCTTGCCAACAGCCGGGATTGTGGATGTACACTACAGTGCAGGATTTGCAACCCCTTTTGATTCAAGCACATGGAGTATGATCTTCTGACTAGTTCCATGAGATTCACCGTTTATAGAACTCATGAGCCAGGGTGGGGAGCTACGTGATGAGAAATTCACTTATCCATTCATTCAGTAAATCTTTACTTAACATCCACTATAGGCCAAACCCCTTTTCTTGGTACCACAGATATAGCAGCAAACAAAAGCCGTTGTCCTCAAGGAACTTACATCCCAATGCAGAAGACAGAAAATACACAGGATAAGTAAGTAAAATACATATGTGTAAGATAAATACTAAGGAGGAAAAAAAAAACTAAGCAGAGATATGAAATGTTAGAGGGTTAAAATTTTAGATACCTAGGACACTGAAGTGATTTCTGGAAAAAGACCCATCCCTAATCATGTACATATCTAAAGGAGGATCATCCCAAGACGAGAAAACAGTACATGCAAGGGCACTAAGGAGGGAGGCCCCTGGCCATGTTGAAGAATATACTCATAGTTGGGTGTGGCAGCACATATCTGTAAATCCCGCACTCTGGAAGTTTGAGGCGGGGGACTGCAAGTTTGAGCCCAGCCTGAGTAACTTAGTGAGAGCCTTTGAGTGAGTGGATGGATGGATGGATGGATGGACAGACAGACAGACCAACAGATAAAACAGATTCCTAGGTGGCCAGAGTAATTAATAAGGAGGATGCCTGAAAAGTGGGGAGACCAACCAGGACTTGGAAGCCTTACAGCCTGCCATAAAGGATTTAGCTACAGCAGTTGATTCTGAGAAGTAACATCACGTGATTTACCTATTAATGGTCCTACTGTGTCATCAGTATACTGCCGGGGCAAAGGGAGATGGAAAAGCAACTAGGAAACCCCTTTATAACCCAAGTGAAGCTGAATGACAGCTGAGACCAAAGCAGAGGCAGAAAGGACACTGAGCAAATTCTGAATACGTTTTGAGCTCCCATTTGATCTTTTAAAAATTAGGAAATGGTCCCTAAAGCCTACTGGAATTCACACAACAGTAATTTCTGAGATTCTTATCAGGTAAAAATATTACAGCTTTGGCCAAAGATAAACTTCAAATTGACATATTTTGCCGTAGTCAATATAGGTAAACACTGATGTATAATAACATGCTAGGGTTTTGAATTTTTTAATATTTTACAGAAATATACAGTAGTATCTATAAATCCAATTTTATTTCACCAAATTAGAGGTAAAATATTATCTTATCACCTCTATTTTCAAGAGGAAAATTATTATATGTAAATTTTCTAAAAAGCCAATGAGGAAAGTTAGAACTAGAAAGAACATGGAGTTCTTTCATTCCTTTTTTTTGAAACAGGGAATCACTATGTAGTTGAGGCTGACCTTGAACTCACTATGTAGCCCAGGATGGCCTCAAACTTGAGGTGATCCTCCTGTCTCAGCCTCCTGAGTACTGGAACTACAGTGTGCAGCACCACGCCTGGCTCCCTTCATGTGTTCCCCAAATGTCCATACCGTTGAAGGCCTGATCCCCAGACAGCGGCATTGTAGGGAGGTGATGGAACTTTTAGGAGGTGGGGCCTAATGGAAGGAAGTTAGGCCACTGGGTTCCCACTTGAAAAGGACTGTGGGACCCAGATCTCTTCCTTTTTCTCTTTGCTTCCTGGATGCCACAAGGTAAGCAGCTTGCTCTGCCACATACCCCGTTACATATTGCCTTGCCACAGGCCCAAAAGCCATGGGGCTAAGAAATCATGGACTGAAACCATGAGCTAAAATAAACCTTTCTCCTTTTTTAAGATTTATTTTTATTAGTATGATTGTAGTGCACAATGACTACATTTATTATGGGGTACTAGTACATGTATATAACACAACTTAATTCTTTTTTATTCCCTTCCCCTCCCTCCTCCATCTCTTGGGTATCTTCTATTTTGTAAAAGATATATCATCTTGTTTTCTATTCTCTGTCTTTTATTTTGCTCTTTCTTTTTTTTTATATCTTTGGGTTTCTCATATAAGAGAAACTATATGACACTTAAGTTTGTGTGTCTGATTTATTTCACTTAACCATTATGGTCTCAAGATGCATTCCTTTTTCTACAAATGACTCCTTTATCCTTATTGATGGTAGAGTAGTACTCCATCATGTATAAATACATTTTCTTTATTCATCCATCTGTTGATGGACACATAGGTTGCTTCCAAGATTTAGCCATTATGAACTGTGCTTCTATAAACATGGGTACGCATGCATAGCTGTAATATGATGTCTTTAACTCTTTCTGGAAGATAACTACACACTGAATAGCTGTGTTGAATGGAATTTCTAGTTTTAGTTTTTTGAGGAATCTTCAAGCTGATTTCCATAGTGGTTGTACCAGTTCACACTTTCACCAACAATGCAGAAGCCTGCATGCCCCTCACAGTCTCACCAGTGTTTATTATTGATTTCTTGAAGATGGCTATTCTTTCTGAAGCAAGATATAATCTGTGTTGTTTTAATTTGCATTGCCCTAATGGCCAGTTATTAAACATTTTTTCATGTATTTATTGGCTATTTATACTTCTTCTGAGAAATGTCTATTCACTGCAGATGCTCATTTTTTGTGTCTTTATTTTAAACTTTTCCTCTTTATAATCTGATTTTCTCAGGTATATGCTACAATAATGGAAAGTTAACACACAATTTTAGGAAGTACAGAAAATGGCACTACACAGAAGAGTTATCAAGAGTATATATCAAGCAGAGCGTGGTAGCACATGCCTGTAATCCCAGCACTCAGAAGACTGAGCCATGAGTTCAAGGCCAGCCGGGGTTACATAGTTCAAGGCCAGGCTGAATTACATAGCAATACCCTGTTTCAATAATAATAATAAATATATATATATATATATATCAAAAGAGCATATATAAAAAATGTTTGCTGATAGGTAACGTGAATTTCTTTCAATACTAGATAGTAACTTAGAGCTGGGTCTATTAAGGTATATAACACTAAGCCAGGCATGGTGGCACATGCCTGTAATCCCAGCACTCAGGAGACTGAGGCAGGAGGACTGCTGCGAGTTCGCAGCCAGCCTGGGCTATGAAGTGAGTACAAGGCCAGCCTGAACTGCATAGTGAAACCCTGTGTCAGAAAGAGAGAGAGAGAGAGAGAGAGAGAGAGAGAGAGAGAGAGAGAGAAAGAGATGTAACATTTTAAGGTTAAACCACAAAAATAAAATTCTAAATTCAGTTTCTTTAGTAAACCTGCATCAGGAGTTTACATTTAAAATTCCTTGCCAATTATCCTTGACAAAATTAAACTTTTTAAAAAATGTAGCTGTATTTCTGCCAGGTGTGGTAGCATACACCTATAATCCCAGTACTCAGGATGCTGAGGCAGGAGGATTGCTGTAAATTCAAGGCCAGCCTAAACTACATAGCAAGACCCTATCTCAAAAAACCAAAACTAAATAAATAAAATTTAGTTGTATTTCTGTCAATTAACAAAACAATACTTTAAAAATCCAGAAATTGATATAATGTTAGCTTATCCTTTCTGCTACAATTTTCTTACAACTAAAACACAAAAGCAAATTGAATGAACTTATAAACAAGCAACTTCAAGGACATGTTAATACCTCATAAATCTAAAGACATCTTTGGATGCTTCAGTCTTATAAGACCCAGCCAGGAATTTTGCCTACACCACCTCTTCAGTCACATGTGGGCTGGGGCAGGAAAGAGGGCTGAGAAGCCTCTGCATAATTTTACCTCCAACTCCTCTTACTCTACAGCACCCAGTTCCTCTACCTTCTACACTCTGAAGGGCTGAGGCTGGCTAGAGTGCAGTCTATCTTTATACACACACTCAGAGGGGAAAAAAAAAAAAAGCTGACGAGGCTGAGGCAGGAGGATCATTGTGGGTTCAAGACCAGTCCGGGCTACAAAGTGAGCTCGAGGCCACTCTGAACGGCATAGCAAGACTCTGTCTCAAAAAGACAAAATAGATAAATAAATAAATAGCAAAAAAAACATTTTGTTCCTAAAGTACAGTAAGCTTGAATGAACAAGTTCTGTTCCAAGAGAACACTGGTAAATCAGATTTCTTAGTAAGTCCAACAAAGTGAGTCTTACACAACTTTGACAAAAAATAGAAAATGTATATTGCTTTGTGCTTCCTAAAAGTCCCCTGTACATCACCCCAGCTTTTCCTCTTGCTTTCAGACATCCTAAACTATGAGTGCTACATTCCTGTATACTATTGCACTGTACAGTAAGCCCACAACAGACAACATCCAGCAGACAATGTGAGCTACTTCTGTAATTTATTCGCATCTAATACTGTTCTTAATTCAAGTTCTGTTCATACCCGTAAAGTTCCCAACTTCAGTGTTTGTAAGTCAGGCACTTACTGTAACAAAGAAATTCAGAATTACTGAAAAGCTTTAAATCTCCTAAACCTAAATACCTCCCCCCATAGCTTCAAATTTTCTAAAAATTCTCCATTTCCAAGGAGGATGCGAAGAGGGGACTGATAAGCAAAAGTTAAACCTATGGAGCCCTCTTCTACCTCAAAAGATATGTCTCCTGGTCTCTGGTCCATAGTTCTTCATCCAATATAGCCATCCTCATTGCTCCCCAGTGACAGCACTGATTCATTAAGAATAGCAGAAGGCAAGTGGATCCACTAGATTTGTTTCTGAAGTTCAGCCTGCAGCTTACACACCCACAAGTAACAGGCTCTTATCAGACACATCGATGGAACCAAAGTGAAGTTACCCCACCCCAGAAACACACAAAACCTGAATGCAGATTGATTTTCACGAACACAACACATCTGTCAACCACCTAAGGATGTGCAATTATCTGGAAAATGTGATGTTATCAGTAACTGTTATTTCAAAAAGGGGGATATGTGGCAGCAGAGGCAAGGACTAACCAACTGACCTGATCTTGGATGAGAATACAGCAGAGAAAAGGGAGCAACCGGACTCTGTGACTGTAGACATTCAGTGCAACAGTTTACTTGAACCCCGGCCCCATGGCCTATATCTACTAGAAACCACAGGTCTGATCATTAGCCTAAAACCATAATTGAAACAGACACTTCAAGTAAAATATGATGAAATACTGGCTTCTCATCTAAAAAAAAAAGAATCTGAACATTCATAACTACACTAATGCACTTCCCATCCCAATAGGTGATGACAAGATAGATCAGTAACAAATTTGGCAAGCACACAGCAGATATAAGTAAACAAGTTTTGGACCAAATCAATCAGCAAGTCCACAGAAGACTCTAACAAAGCTAGCAGAGTTAAACAACATGATGCAAAACATGAAGGGCTAATTTAGCAAAGAATTACAATCCATCAAAAGGCGCCAAATAGAAATTCAGGAGATAAAAAATTCTATTGAAAGTGTGGGCAGCGAGGAAAAGTCAGCAACTCCCGAGAATCAGCCATGCTGGGACTGGGAGGAGCCGATCAAGGATCCAACTAGCCAGCCTACCTGCTAAGCTGCACAGACCGTGTGGGACCCAGGAAGAGAAAAAGTCAGTGCCTCCTGTAAGCCTAACGGCATGCAGGCTGAAAATCACCAAACCCTCTCATCCCATAAGCCACCAGCTGGTTTGGAGGTCAGCCTGAGCTGATAGCAACTGACGTACCAAAAGCACCTGAAGGATTCTATTGCTTTGTTGAATTTACAGGTATGGGGCTGACAGTCTGAGCATGTATAGGAAGGATGACAGTATGCAATACAGTAAATATGGGGGTTTTTTTCTGTCTTGTTTTTAAAATCTAATAATGTTCTGTTTTGTTTTATTCTCATTAATTTTTTTTGGCTATACTCAATATTCTGTTTTGACTGGTTTTATTGTTTTGTTTTGGTCTGATTTTGCTATAACTGATGGAATGGAAAACTACTGTGAAGATAACAAGATATACTATAGTAGCCATTGTTGTTTTCCCATTACCCTGCTTTGATGTTCCGTACCAATTTCACTGCTGTATTTTGATTGGATTTATTCTGTTATGTTTTGTTGAGTTTTACTACCTTTAAAATAACAAAAAATTATAAAAGAAAGTGTGGGCAGCGGAAGGACAAAGGTGAGGACAAAGTGTCAGAAGTAGAATGACGAGGCTGTTGCCAGTGACCAATTACTGAGAGATACCTTAAAAACAAAGAACATGGGCTGGGGATTTAGCCTGGCAGGTGTAAGGTCATGAGTTTGAATACTGGTACCCAAAAAAAAGAGAGAGAGAGAACATGAAAAATTGGCCCAATAGCTCTAAAATAATACAAAGATTAAGATTAATAGACCCACAATGTGGGAGAAAATGTTTGCCAGCTGTTCCTCAAAGAATTGCTATGGAGAACATACAACGAACTCAAAAAAATCTGTCAACGAACTCAAAAAAATCTGTCCTCCCAGATTTAAAGACCCAATCCAAAAATGGGCATCTGAGATGAATACACACGTCTTAGATGAAGAAATACAAACATCAAATAAATAAGTGAAAAAATATTCAACATCGCTGGTCATTTGACAGATGCAAATCAAAACAACACTGAGTTTCTACCTCACCCTGGAAAGAATGGCTATAATTAAGAAATCAACCAATAATGAATGGTGAAGGGACTGTGGGGGAAAAGCAACCCTTCTCCACTGTTGGTGGGAGTGTAGACTGGTCCAACCACTGTGGAAATCAGTGTAGAGATTCCTCAAAAACTAGGATTGGAGGTCCCATTCAACCCAGCTATTTCCCTTCTGGGTATCTTCTCAAAAGAATTAAAAACATCACACCACAGCGATATATGGGTACCCATGTTTACACAGCAGCACAATTTGTAATAGCTGGATCTTGGAAACAACCTAAATATCCATCAACTGAGAAATGGATAAAAAAGAGGTGGTAGTTTTACACAATGGAGTACTACTCAGCCATAAAGGATAAA
>RJWT010017110.1:0-19510 GCA_004365215.1 Cuniculus paca | reverse complement strand
CTGTATCACTAGTGAAACTCAGTTCCCTTCAGAAATTGTCACATGAGTCACTTGAAAATCTTGTTTTCCTACAGGGAGAGCTTGAATTATTCTAATTTTTTTCAACCAATCAATAAATATCTCTATAATTTCAAAGAAATATATCTTTAGCCTGTCTTTCTCAAAGATGATCCCCTAAGGCAATTATCATGTTTGAAATGTAAATCACATTTGAAAAGGCATTGTTTGTAGCATTGCATCTGCATTTAACTCACCTCTAATGCTGAGTGACCTATTGTATGCACTTCTGTTCTTCACCTGCGGCAGTTCATTCTTGTGATATCATTCCCTTACATAGAAGCCTTCTGATGATAGACTGTAGTTGTGAGGCTATGAGAACTTACAAGTTCTCTCTAACTTAACATAAAAAGTTGTCATTCTGTTGAAACTTCCTATTACCCATGTAGCATATGACTTTGAATCAGTTTGAGATAAAGCTTTTTGTGCCTGTGATCACTTTCCAATTTATTAGAATTCTTACCACAGCTCTTCTGGTAAAACCATGTGAGGTGACCTAGGAAAAAGCTCCCCCCCCCTTTTTTTTGATATCAGTTATCAAACTCAGGACCTTGTGTGTGCCAGGCAGGTGCTTGTGCCGCTGAGCTATATCCCTGGCCCTATAAGCACTTTTTCAAGAAGTTGATTGGGTCAGTTCTGAGAATTGGTATCTATTTTTTACCATGACATCTCCAAGATTTTAGGATTAACCTCTAGTATGCAATTAAAACATTTGCTTTAGGCACCCATGTGTGCACACTACAAAACATTTTTAGAGCTATGATGTTTATTTCTATTAGTCTTAAATTTGTAGTTGAATGGGTTGAAGGTGGCAACTAGATCAAAGGCTTGCGACGGCTGTTCTATCTTGTTATAGGGCACAGATGACATTTTAATGTTCTTTACCTAAAAATAAATAGAAATAAACCAGCTTCAATCCCTTTAGTCAACAATAAATGTTCTTTTCTTCTACATTGTAAGGAAATGATTCAAATTCGAGATTCCCTGCCATGTATAATCCTCCTTAGAAAGTCATTTTTGACCAGAAGGTGAAGCCTACTTCTGCACACAATTACTCTGTGTTGTGTACATTCCCCATAGCCTTCTTAGAACAAAGGCAGAAAAACAGAGTCTACCGAGATTATTAAAGGGTTTACTGGAAAGACTTTGAAAGAAAGCGTAGAACTGGAGGAGGGCAATGCTGCACTAATTGTTTAACAAATTTAAATTCCACCCATCCATCCTATAGGGAAGAAGATAGGTCAGCTATAGAAAATAGAGGCTACACTGTTCTTTTTTTCTTGTTTAAATAAATACATGCTCTTTTATCCAGGTGGCATATCACAGTATATACCTTTCTATTACAGAGAAACTTAAGTTTCTGCTCAAGGTGCACAAAAGCATTATTGTGCTTTTTCTGCATATGTTCATGAAGCACTAAATTAAAACAAGCTGTCTTGGTCTCCAAGATGGTGGGAGAGGGCACATATTTAAGATTGCAGGGTGCTGACGCTACCTGTGTTGAGGGCCAAGACTGCCATTTTGCAAGCTCCTTTGACTTTCATTTTCTGCATATTTAGACACTTCTACCTTTATGACTTTGTTGAAGGAACCAAATTTATTTTTATTCACACTCATCTTTCCTTCTTTTCTCTCCCTTCACCATTCTCTTCCTTCCTTGCTTTCTTTTTTTTTTTTGAAGAGAATAAAACAAAAAAAAAATAAAACAGAATAGAGTCAGTCAAAACAAAACAATGAATGTGATATAAGACTTTGAATAAGATAAAAATAAACCAACAATGGCTACCATGATGCCTCTTGCTATCTTCAAAATAACTTCCCTTACCATCAGGCACAATAAAATCAAACACAACAAAACAGAATAAAGCCAATCAAAGCAAAACAATGAAAGCAACACAGGACTTCAAAACAAGACACTTGGAATACAACAGTGGCTACCATAATGCATCTTGTTATCTTCAAAGTAGCTGCTTATATCATCAGATATAATAAAATCAAACAAAACAAAATAGAATAGTCAATCGAAACAAAACAATGAACATGATAAAAGACTTCAAAACAAGATAAAAGCAAATCAATAATGGTTACCAAAATGCCTTTTGTTATCTGCAAAATAACAGCCCATACCCTCAGGTATAATAAAATCAAATAAAACAGAACAGAATAAAACCAATCAAAACAAAATAATGAAAGTAATACAGGATTTCAAAACAAGACAATAGGAATACAACAGTGGCTACCATAATGCATCTTGTTATCTTCAAAGTAGCATATAAAATCAAACAAAACAAAATAGAATAAAATCAATCAAAAGAAGACCAGTAACGCAATACAGGGCTTTGAAACAAGATAATAAGAAATCAATAATGGCTACTATAATCCATTTTGTTATTTTTTGAAATACTTGTCCATGCCATCAAATATAATAAAATCAAACATAACAAAACAGAATAAAACCAAGTTAAACAGAACCGTGAAAACAATACAGGGTTTCAAAACAGGATAATCAATCAACAATGGCTGCTGCCTTCCCCCTGTGGACATCTCCTCCCCTTTCACCTTCACAACCTCTATTTTGCATTTTGGACCCCACTAATTTCTTTAGTTTTTTTTATACTAGGGTGATGACACAATGTTCATCCACATGACTGAACCATTTTACCCATCAGCATGATTTCAAATTGTATCTATTTACCTACAAGAGCCTCGAGGTTGTCTTTCTTTATAGCTGAATAGCTCTCCATTGTATAGAAATGTCATATCTTTCTTATCCATTCTGCAGTTGATGGGCAAGCTGCCACTACTTTTTTTTCTGGCTCCCTGTCACATAGAACATTGTTTTCTCTCTTGACTTTTAGTCTATGAATTTCCTTTAGAGTTAAATGTGTTTGTTGGATAAAGCATACTGATGGATCTTGTCTCCTGATTCACTCTGCCTGTGTTTCTTTATATTGGTGAATCGAGGCCATCTACATTAATGGTTATGGCCAACATGCACTGGCTCATCTTTGCTATGCTATTTTCTTGCCATTGGCTGTCTACTTTTCCCCTCCATTCATTTTTCAGTCCCTCTCGGTGATCCCCCTCTACCAGTTCCTGGAACCATGGTCTTTTTTATCTCTCTCTAAAATGTCCTTCAGTATTCTTTGTAGGATTAGTTTGTTGGTCATGAATTCCTTCTGTTGTTTTTTGTCATGGAAGCATCTTGTTTCTTCATTAATTTTGAAAGGTAGTTTTGCAGGGTACATCAATCTGGGTTGGAAGTTGTTTTCTTTCAGGACTTGAAATATTTCACTACAAGCTCTTCTTTACTTGTTGGTTTGTGTCGAGAAATCTGTCATGATTCTGATGGGTTTTCCTTTATAGGTGATCTGTTTCTTTTCTTGAACAGCTTTTAATATTCTGTTCTTGTGTTGAATTTCTGGGATCTTGATTATTATATGTCTGGGTGTAGATTTATTTTGGTTATGGCTAGCTGGAGTCCTATATGCCTCACTTACCTGAATATCACATCCTTTTCCCATGTTTGGGAGTTTTTCTGCTAGAACTTCTGTAAATAGAATTTTAATACCATTTGTGTTGACCCCTGCTTCTTCATTGATACCTAGCACTCTTAAATTATTTAGCTTCACACCATCCTGCAGTCATTGAATTGTTATTTCCTGGTTATTTGTTATTATTAAGAGGTCTTTCCTTTCCCAATCACACCTGTCTTCAAGGTCTGAAAGTCTATCTTAAGTTTCTTTCAAGCAATTTTGCCAGCTTTCAATGGAGTTTTTAATTTCCTGAATATCTCTGAATCTGTTTCATGCATTTGAAATCTCTTTTATATTGTTCATTCATGGTTTGCCTCATTTTCCTTTGCTCCTTCATTTTTTTATCTATGTCTTCTTTAGAGAAGCTTAGAAATTCTTTTGTTATGTTTTTCATTTCTTCTTTTACCTGAGATAGTAGTTCTGTTCTAAATTCTTTTTTTTCTCTCTCTCTAGTTTCTTTTATAGCCTCATGGAGTTGTCTTTTTACTTCAGTTGCCATCACTGCAGAAACTTCAGGTGTGTGAATCGTGGTCTCTTTCAGGTTTTCATCTCCTGGACTTACTCTGCTTGGATTGGAGTCCAGGGACTTCCTTCTACTTGTTTGTCTTGACATTTTCCTGTATTCTTCCGGACAAGTGGGTAGTGAGGTCCCAGGCACTTCCCACGTTGGCTACAATTTCTCTGGAGCATGACTGTCTGGTTCTCCTGGCCAGTGCTGACCACAGGTATCCAATGTTGGCCACTGGGTGCTCCAGTGCAGGACCCACTTCTGTTTCTCCCAGCCCTTGCTGGTTACCTGGGGTGAAAGCTTCCCAAGGGCTGCTGGAGTGTGTGCAGGAGCAGAGCCTGCCTCTGTCTTCCCACTGAGCTGGTTACAGGTGAGCAGTGTCTCCCAGTGTCTGCTGGAATGTGCGCAGGAGGAGGACCTGCCTCTGCCTTCCTTCTGAGCTGGTTACTGGGCAACCAGTATTTCCCTTTGTCTGCTGGAGTGCACGCAGTAGCAGGTCCTGCCTTTGCCTTCTAAGCCTCAAATTTTTGATCTTCTTGCTTTCTTTAATTAAGTGTTGCTGTATTTTCTGTCCTCCTACTGAAGAAAACTGCACATATCCTGAGATTCTCACAAGTGAAGATGGAGGGTCATAACTCCCATGGAGTAAATGATTCCTGGAGCAAATTTTAATCAAGGCAGAAAGACACAAAGGAAAATGTTAATCTCCTAAAATTTAATGTTTAAGATGAGCTAAGTAGTAGGTTGCATAAAATGAATTTTTGGAGATTTTTCAAATACAAAGTGTTTAGCAAAATTCTGGAATGTGATGGAAGAAACAAACAGAACTGAATTGCATCTTCAAGCCATGTATCTTAAAGTAATTCATTTAAACAGATTATTACGCACTTTCTATTAATGCTACTGTATTTATAGGCTTCAATGAGTGGATCTTTGTACTGCCAAAATTAATCTAAACTAATCTGAGGAAAAGGAGCATGTTCTTATAGCAGGCCCAAGAGTAATGAGGGCATTTTAAGAAGCCTAGAAGTCCACTGGGACAAATGAAATCTGAGCTCCTTTCCCTGGAATTAGCGTGAGTATGGCAATAACCAGTTTCTTTTATCTTTGCTTAAACTTGATACAAATAGGATAATAAAAGTTAGCTTTTAGGTTTTTTTTTTTTCAAAATTTCCTTTATCTGCTTAATTAATTACATAATACTCTAAAAATTTCAGTTTGCATTCTTATGGGCAGCTAAACATATATTGAATTATAAAAGAATTTATGAAATTTACCCTAAGATTAAATTTAGTGATTAATTATATATTAGAGATGTTAGAATGTATTTATGAGTGTTATTATTTTTACTTATACTTGGGTACATTCTAGAAATATACAGGAATCTTGCTGAGCATTTGCTCATTTTCTGCACATTTATACGGTGCTGGCAGTTCTAGCTTCAGCACTTCTGGTACTAGGAGTATTTTTATGTAAACTACGGTAGCATTTCATTCTTTTGTTCTTCATAAGAAGCAAACTTCAACTGTAGCATACTGCTAAATGTTTAAAGTATACTGAATTGCAGGCTGAATTCCAGAATAAAATTCACAGAGAAGAAATCAAACAATAGAATGATGCCTTTTATCAGCTTAATCTAAATTTCAGAAGTACTGAATTCAATCTTACTTCAATTGTGATTTGAAAATTCTGATTACGATGCATGAGTTCTCATTCAGATGAAAATTTGCTAGCACTGCTTCCTTTATTTTTACTGGCTTGCAATCTAAAAACATTAGTAAAATACAGATTGCTGGAAACTGTTGTGTAAATTTATTGTTAGGTATTGTTCATTTTCATAAACTTCTGAAGTTGTGATACTCTTAGCCTCTTGTATTTCACTTATGAATTTTGTAAAATTATGAGCATTATCTTAACCCCATTCTTATGATAAAGATGATTTTACTCAGTAAACAAGTTTTAACCAAGAAAAATTTTTTTAAATATGGAAGCATTCAATTTTCCCAGAAATTTATAAAGTTTATCATATATAGTAAAAAAGTTAACATGGCATATAACCACATATATATTCACTGTAGTAGAAAATCACATTACCCACAATTAGATTATAATCTATTAGCAGATGTTTGGGTGCAGGGTACTTGAGATCATTTATAGGAAAGAGGAGAGTATTTCAATTGTCCATGTTTTTGAAATGACATTTTACCCCCCACAGATATTAATTGCTGAGAGCCACAGAATTCATAGGAGTATGGAAATAAACATAATTATACATACATAAGTAATTGCATGATACCCAAGATTAACTACATACTTTGTGGAGGCAGGAAAAAATAAAAATGTAAGTGGCTTAGTTTAAAAATGAGTTAAGTGCACAGGAACATTTATGACAGTTCCTGTGAGACTGCCCATGAAGAAGGCTTGATTTTGCCTTCTCTTGTGCAAAGAGCCACAAGGTTGTAGAAGGGTGTCCATTTAAACATCAATGAATTTACATACCAGTAAAGCTACGATGATATCCCAAGGTCCTATCGTATGGCATACTGATAAGATCCTGTCACATAGCAGTCTCACCTCATCCAGAACAACAGAAGAAATTTGGAAACTAGAAGAATGAGCGTGAGAAGTTCTGCAGAGGAAATGATATTGGTTCTTTGTAGGATGGTATGACGAGTGACTTACCATCACTGTTTTTCCATTATTCTAAAAGTGGGAATAATGGCGCACTGCAGAAATGTCATGACAATTACACAGGAAAATTTATGTAGTGATAATTTATAAATGACAAAGTGAACCCTCTTTCACTCAAAAGAAATTAAGATATTTTAATCTGAGTAAATTGTAGAATGCTCTGACTTTGTCTTATTTTTTGAAACTTTTTTCATTTGTTTTCCCCTTAAATGTAATTTTTTGAACATATGACACAATAAAAATATGAAACAATTTATAAAAATTATTGAACTCATCAATTCATTATAATTAAAAGCAATGATTTGTTTTCTTGAATTTATTGTTTAGAGTATTTACAAATAAGTTTTATTTTTTGGTTATACTAAGTCCAGTGAAGGCTAAAAAGAGCTATCAAATTTTACAATTAATGCCATATGTTTTATTTAATTGTTATTCTTAAATTTTTCACAGATGCCAATGAAAATCTAGTGAAGGATATGCGACTGTTCAATTCTGCACAAAATTTTGGGGTGTCCATAGATTATCTAAGGCTCATCATCCACGAATTTCATTGTCTTATTCAACAAGGCATCCTATAACAGAGACTGAATAGGCTGCTTTAAAAAACCCAGAAATTTATTTCTCATTCCCACAATAACAATTCACTGTTATACCAAAATTACACTCAGTATGTACCTAATAGCATTTTTTCTGTTGTTTTATTGCATTTATGAGTTTATATTTTAATTATAGTTCCTAGCAGATTTATGTTATTTCTGTCATAACTGGTTATTTTTAAAGCATGCGTGTAGTACATTCTAAATTAATTTAATTATACTTCATTTAGAACAAAGATCTGAACTAGGACCCTGGTTAGATGTACATTGATTTTATTCCCAAAAAGGTGATGTAATGAGCTCCTCAGTTCTACTACAACTTTCTAAATTCCCTCCATTAATAAATTCAAGTATTTGATTTACACGTTAAATTGCTGAATTTGTTCAATAATGGTACGATAGGTAAATTTAAAAGCTGAATATAAAATGCTCCTCACTGAATAATTCTATGTTGAATATACCTGCATTTGTTATACATTAATGAAGAGTCTTTGCAGGTTTTGACCACAAAAATGCTGAACAGATAAAAGAGTATTGGGGCATAGAATAAATGAGATGAAGTGAATATATTGACAAAGAATGCTTCAAATTATAATAAAAAGTTGAAGAATAGCAGAATGAAGTCCAATTTTGACTTTGTTGAAAGGAGGAGAGAAAGGCTTTGAAGCTTATCTAAATTACGTGAGTATATACTGATTTTCTACTCCTAGTGAGCTTGTTGAAAAAAACAGTTCAAGATAGGTGTTAGCTGAATTCCTTTATGATCTTTGTCCATGAAACTTACTCTTTACACTTTGAGGAAGAAAGTCCAGGGAGAGTGCTGAGAACACTTAGCAGATTTGCTAAGTGTTAGTAAAATGAAAAACAGCCAGTACCCTGTGTCTCTGTAGTCATTTAGGATAATTCTTCATTTGTATCCCCCCCCCATTTTGTTTTTTGTCTTCCTTTTCTCTTTTCCACACCATGTAAAACAATAGCACAGAATGAAAATAGAAAACAATAACCTAGTAAAAATATAAGTAATGAATATGAATTAGTCCAAACAGGAAGAAACTAACCTGAAAAAATAAATAAATAAAGAGTGTGTAGAACTTCTACTACAAGAGGGAGAGTGAGGAGAGGAGAATGCCATATTGTGTAGGAAAATACATTACCAGCCTTTGGGATAAAATAATTAATTTAGAACTTTATATTACACATCAGCCAGCATCAATTTCAGATAGATTAAATTGATTTGGTATATTCATCATTTTCCCAAGAGTCTGTAATTGCATTTTTGCTTTCTTTTTTGACTAAATCATTTTCTAGGACACTCATATAATACAGTTTTTCTTGGAACATAAAGTTTACATAATTTGGTTTGTTTTTGATTTATAGTTCTGTTCTTTAATATGTTGAGCTTTTTTGTGGCTGTGTATAATTGCGGATTCTGAGGTTGATTTTGAAACTCCTGCCAGCCTTTACTGCTGGGTAGGTCAGTGCACTTTGAGGATTGATCCCCTCCTACTCTTGAGTCCAGATAGTGGTCTGAGATGGCTGCAAGTGAGAAATCACCTGGAGAGTTTCTAAAACTTGCAGATGTCTGAAAACTGCTCAGAGGGATGAGGGCCGACCTTTGCAGGATTTTAAAAAGCTCTGCACATATGTCTAAGGCACCAAGAGCAGCCACTGGAAGGCAGCTGCTCATTCTAAGTTCCTCTGGCCCAAGATCTCCAGCCTGTGTCCCAGTTACAGCCCTGTCCCAGCTGAATGGACAGTTTCACAAGTGGACGCATGTGCTTTTTTAGGGCATATGAGCAGAGAGGAAGTTGTGGACTCATTGACAAAATAATCCTCACCTTATTTTGAGTGTTCCAGGAGTCTATGTCTTTTTTATTAGTAATATGTGTTTGCAGTACATAACAAGTGTGTTCATCAAGGGGAATCAGTATAGATACCTACTGCATCTTCATTTCTTTTTCTCCCTTCTCTCTCTTTTCTCCTCTTTCCACTCCACATCCCTTTTCCATCTCCATAAAGTCTATCTCTTGTTTTCTATCATCTACCTCTTATTTTTCTTTATTCGTTCTCTGGATTTCTCATCTAAGAGAGGTCATGCAATATTTAACCATCTGTGTCTGATTGACTTCACTTAGCATTATGGTCTCAAAGTGCATCCATTTGCCTACAGGCGATTCAGATTTACACTTCTTTATTTCTAAGTAGCTCTCCATTGTGTGTAAATACCACATTTTCTTTATCCATTCACCTGTTGACAGATATAGGGCCACTTCCCACATTCGGTGATGATGAGTCATGCTACTATAAACATGGTATGCATGTGTCACCAGAATATATCTCTAACCTTCACTAGTTTAATCACTCATAATGCACTCTATTTTTTCTCTAAGCACTTTTCCTTAACCTTACCATAGATTTCTTTTTAAATTTAATTACCAGTTAATGTACATGTATATCAGAGAAGTCACTTCATCACTAGTTATACTTAGTCCTCATAAAGCATCGATTTTAATAAATTTTTTCTTGAGCGCTTGTCACCTGTACATCTTTATGACAGTAGCTCACAAAAGAAGCTCTCCAGGTGTATGAGAGACCAATCCTGGAAAACACTACCTCAGACCCATTAGAAAGAAGTGTTTTCATCTGTCCGTATCAGTCTTCTCATGAGCAACTCATTTGAATATTATACTTTTACACCTTTGGCAATGTCTTCACAAGTATCTAACAATATTAATTGACAAAGAAATTCATTTTTACTTCATACTTACTGTTTTCTATGTATCATTTCAGTCAAATAAAATATAGTAGGCAATAGTATGTGATAATTTTGCTGTTTACTATTATAAAATCCCAAATGTTTCTTCTTTCCTTTTCTTTTCTTTTTCTTTTTTTGTGGTATTAAGGATTGAACCAGGGTTTCACACTGAGCTACCTCCCCATCCCCTTTATTTTTAATTTTTATTTTTGAGAGTCTTCATAAGTTGGTAAGTTTGTCAGTGATGGGCATGAGGTTAGAATCCTCCTACCTCTGCCTCCCAGAGTATAAGGATTACAGGCTGATACCACCATGTCTGCCTCAAATGAAATGCTTTCTTTCTTCTTTTTGGCCTTTAAGTAAAACCTGTTTTTTTCTTTAATTTGAATGTAATACATCTTAATAAAGAAAATATAAAACACATACTTCTATGAAAACATAAATCAAAGTTTCATCACAAAATAATTAAAGAATAACAGTAGTTAATATATCATATGTCATAATCTTAGAAGAAAGGTCAAAATGTTACTCAGAGTACAAGCTATTGACAAAAGAGACTATCTTACAAAGAAGAAAGAAGATAGAAAAGAACAAATTTTGTATTCAATGAACAAAAAGAAGTTAGTAGCATAAATGAAACAAATTAAAATATATCTTAAAATATTTTTGCCCTGGGCGTGATGACTCACATCTGTAATCCCAGCACTTATGAGACTGAAGCAGGAGGATCTTTGCAACTTCGAGACCATCCTGGGCTACAAGGTCAGCTCAAGGCCAGCCTGAACTACCTAGTGAGACCCTGTTTTTAAAACAAAAACAAAAAAATAAAATAAATGAAGCATAGACCTCAACTGTAATAAAGCCTTAAAAAATATTTTACAACAATAGTTTGAGGAATTATTTGAACTTTTTCCTATTTCCCATTTGTCTTCTGTTTTGCTCTTTTCCTCTTTCTCTGTCTCTTTGTCTTTGTACATAGTTAGATGTATATATGTGTCTGTATATGTATATTACATATAAGTATATATACAGACACACATATATCATGTTTCTCATATAAGAGAAACTATACAATACTTTAATATGCATGTCTGACTTATTTCACTTAACATGTTCTCAAGTTGCATCCATGTGCAAATATCTCAGGTTTATTTTTCTTTATGGGACGGTAGTACTCTATTACTCCATGGTGTATAAATACACAATTTCTTTATCCATTCTTCTGTTGGTGGACATATATACTGTTTCCAAGATCTAGTTATTATAAATTGTGCTGCTGTAAACATGGATGTATCCCTATAATATGATGACTTTCACTATTTTGGGAAGATAACTCAGGAGGAAAGCTGAGTCAAACGGAATTGTTAGTCTTAGTTTTTTGAGGACTCTCCACACTGATTTCCATAGTGGTTGTACTAGTTTACACTTCAACCAATAATGTAGAAGAGTTCCATTTTCTCTGCATCCTTACCAGCATTTGTTATCATTTGATTTCTTACTGACAGCCATTCCTTCTGGAGTAAAATGGTATCTCATTGTAGTTTTAATTTGCATTTCCCTAATGGCCAGCGATGTTGAATATTTTTTCATGTGTTTATTGGCTATTTATACTTTTCTTCTGAGAAATGTGTGTATTTCAGTTGTCTATTTTTTGATGGGATATTTTGTTTTTAGGCATCTACTTTTCAATTCTTTATATATTACAATTTTAGTTGTTTGAGGAATAGCTGGTAAACTTTTTTTTCTGATTCTGTAGGTTGTCTCTTCAGTCTGTTGGTTGTTGGCTATGCAGAACCTTTTTAATTTCATATGATCCCATTTGTTGATTTTCAGTATTACTTCTTGTGCCAGTGGGGTTCTGTTCAGAAAGTCTTTGCCACTGCCTATATCTTCAGGAATTTTACCTATTTTATCTTCCAGCATATTGTGTTTCTGTTTTAACATTTAGATCATTGATCCATTTTGACTTCAACCTAGTACATGGTGAGAAATATAGGTCTAGACTAATTTATTAAAGCACCATTTATTAAAGTGGCTGTCTTTCTTCCAGTGTGTTTCATAGGCCTATTTGTCTTTGGTCTCCTTGTCTTTGAAGTTTGTGTTGAGAAGTTTGTTGTAATTCTGACAAGTGATTCATTGCCTTTCTTGGACAGCCTCAAGATTTTGCTCTTGTGTCAGATTTCTGGTATTCTAATTATTCTGTGGTGTGGAGTTTGCTTTTTTTTTTTTTTTTCTTTCTGATTGTGACTATTTGGGGTTCCATATGCCTCAATTATCTGTGTGTTAAATTCTTTTTCCATGTTTAGAAAGTTTTCTGCTATTACTTCTGTAAACAGGTTTTTATGCCCTTTGTACTCTCCTATGATTTTTCATTAATTCCAATTACTTTTATATTAATTGTCTTCCAGTCACCTAGTAGGTATTGGATTCATTTGTCATCTACTTTTGTTGTTTTTAAGGTACCTTTTTTTTAACTGATCACTAACTACAACCCTGTCTTTTAGGTCTGACACGTTCGCCTCACATTGGTTGCTTTTGCTGTCCATACTTTTAATCATGCTATGCATCTCCTGGATTTCTATGCAGAATTTGTTTATGGACTTCCATTCTTTTTGTGCTGGGCACAAATGTTTTCATGTTTTGTATTTCTCTCTTTAGCTCCACTAGAGTTTTATTTGTGTCTTGTCCAGACTGGCTGATAATGTGCTTCATCTGGGTCATTATCTGTTCAGTTCTATGTTCTTTGAAATCACACAGCACCTTACTGAACTGTTCAGTTACCTCTGCCGATGCCTTTCAGACATCTCTGCTGTGTGAATGATGCTCCTCCCTTACCCCTCAGTCCCCCAGATCAGCTTTGGGGGAGCTGTAAGTGTATGGAGGCATTTGTTACCTTGTTTTCTCATTTTTATTTTTTGTTCACTTTCTGTGCTGGATTTTGAAGCTTCTTTGAGTCACAGCCAGGTTCTTTGGGACTGAGCCCAGAATAGTTTAGGAACCCCTGACAATCCAGATGCTGGCCCCAGGAGCCACTCATGGTGCTCCTGTAACCCAAGCAAGAGTTCTGTCATTTTTAGTGTAGACAACTAGGCAACCAAGGTAGTGACCTATATGAAATCAGACTACTGACTTCTGTGGATGTAACCAGCAGTGCAAATGCTTATGCAGACCATTGGACTGAATTCCATCTCCTGCACATCCACCCTCTCAAAACGTTATCCCCACCAAACCCGGCTTCCCCCACAGCACACAAGGGATCTCCACCAGCTCTCACCTGCTTTGCACCTACCTTCCAGTGCTGCCTTCGTCAAGTCTGGAAGGTAGGGTAATCCTTCTGTCATGCAGTGAAACTCTCCTCCCGGGTGTTGATTTCATCTTCAGTCTGGTCTTCTTTAGGTTGTCCCCGCTAACACCCTGGGCCATAGGACCACAGGGGCTTTGGTGTCACCAGTCTGGAGTGGGAAGTGGATTGGGGCTTTTCTCCTTACCTGCAGACAAGGTGCCAGTTTTAGTGGCAACAGCTGGGCCCAAATGTTTCTTTTGTAAGATTTTTATTAGTTAAAAAATTTTCCCCCAGCAACATGAAGGTATACTTTGCAGGTAAAATCTATACATATTTAAAGTGAACCACATGATGTTTTGATATATAGATTCCTTCACTCAAGCTAATTAATATAACCACACCTCACACATATGATTGTGTGTGTGTGTAGTAACAACTCTTAAGATCAAATCCCTTAAAAAATTTTAAGAACATTATGAAGCACAAGAGTCCTCCCTTACTTGCAGTTGTGTTTTCCATGACTTCAGTTATCTGAGGTTATTTTTCAAATATACCAAGGAAAATTCCATAAATAATTCATAAGTTTAAAATTGCAGGCATTTTGGAGTAGTGTGATGAAACTCTTGCATCTCCCTGCCCCAACCCTCCAAGGGTATGAGTCATCCCACTGGCCAGGATATTAATCTGCATGCTTGTGTACGAGGAGCACTTATTTATTTAACAGTGGCCATATAGTGTGAGAATAGTGATGCTGATAGTTTGGATGTGTGGCAGGGAAGCCGCAACGCAATTATTTTAAGTGAAGAGGTGAAAGGACAATGACATATTTTGAGAGAGGCTGAACATAGGCACATAATTTTATTATAGAACATTGTCATATTTGTCCTATTTTATTAATGCTGTTAATCTTTTGCTGTGCCTAATTAAATTTTTATCATAGGTCTGTGTATATGTTTAGGGAGAAAACAGTGTATACAGGACTCAGTACAAGCTTCAAGCATTTACTAGACATCATAATACTCCTATGGGTAAGGAAGAATTAACATATTATTAACTCTAGTCAACCTACTGACTGTGTCTTAGCTCTCCAGAAGATTTTTGTTCCAAATAATTGAACATTTATATCCTTTTCTTCCACCAACCTACCATGCAATCCAACAATATTGCAGAGCTATCTTCACCTCCATGTTCTTAGGCATCATTCACAATAACAAAGATATAAAAACAAGCTCTGTGTCTATCAACAGGTGAATCAATAAAAGAATTATATGCAAACATGTATGGAATATTAGCAAACTTTTAAAAGAGAAGGGAGTTCTGCTATTTTTGATAACAGTCAAAACTCCAAGACATTATGATAAATGAAATAAACCATATACAGAAAAATGAACGTTGCATGATCTCACAGGTCAAACTTAAAGAAAGTCAAAATCAGAAAAGCAGATAGTAAATGGTGGTTGCCAAAATATATTTCTAAATGTACTGTTAAGGTGAAGTTATATAAAGCATTGCTTCCAACCAACAGAGTTATCTAACATATGCTAATGAGACTGTGTGGGTTACACTAGTGAGCAAAACATGAATCTCCATGTCAGGGAGGAGAAGGGGACCACAGTTATTCTGTTGTAGCCTATTATTGCAATATGGCGTTATGAAGTCAGTGGTAAAGACATCACAGTTGTTTTTCTATAGCTAAGCCACTGTTTCATGGGAATCTGTAATGTTTAATTATTTGTCAAACTAGTGCAATAGCAAATATACAAACACAGTGGACCAAGCAAAACACATGAGGCTGGCTGGTTGACAACATGCACCCTTTGGAACTGAATTGTCAAGGAGGGTCTCCTTTTTGCCTAGGCCCCAGCTCTTGGCTGATATGAATTGTTCCTAAGCTACAGTGTTTAACCCCATGGCCTGGGTCCACTTTCTTGCCCCATTGTTTGCTGGGTATTACTAGGTATGAGTAGTTATCAAAAATACCTTTAATATGTGCATTCTATACTTTATTTTCTACTTTTCAACTTCAAAGTTTACATAGATTGAAACATTAGGTTAATTTTTCTGATTTAGTGTTCTGTATAATTTTTAAACTTCTCCTTAAACTTGTACAATAATTTTTGAGGCCTGCTTAGGCCTACTGGTCATTAATTATACTCTGGTTCCTTGGCTGACTATGTAAGTATGCCCCAATAAACCTATTTTAAATAGAAAATATTTTAAGTAGAAATGCATTTATTACACCTTACCTATGGAATATCACAGCTTGGCTTAGCTTAATTTAAATTTACTCAGAACAATTTTATTAGCTTATAATTGGGCAAGATAATCTAAGAAAACCAATTTGATAATGAAGTGTTGATTGTTTCATGTAATTCACTGAATATTGTATCCCCAAAATACTATGAACACAGTGAGGGTATTTCTTACCCTCAAGACTGTGTGACTGAGTGAGTGCTGTAACTCACTGTTGTCTGTCCTCACAAGAACTAGTGGCATGCTCAAAGACCAACGTTTGAATTAGGGTTTGCACTGAAGGCAAATTGCTTTGATAAAGTCAAAAAATTTTAAGTCAAACCATAATAAAGATTGTTCTGTAATACTGAAAAGAGATAGTTCTACCACGGAGTTTTTCACTATGATAGCTAGATGTGTTTAATCGTGGCATGTAGATGCATACTTATATCAAATAACATGGTTTGGCATGAATAATTCTGTTTCAGTAATGTAAAAGAAATGAAAAATATTTGATTTTCCCAGTCTAGTTGGTGAAATTCTTCTTTCATCATGAAAATTATACTACATTCCAAATTTCAGAGTAAACTCAGTATTCTGAAGCTGAAAAAGATCAGCTCCATGGGTTGTTTAAAATTGTAGGCAGCTTAAAGCATAGTTTCTGATCTTTCTTTGGCATCAGATGAGGGAACACTAGCTACTCTGACAATTCTTAGTGCCACTTATTCTATTATCCCGTGGCCTGGCACCATTGGTAGAAGGAAATGAAAACAATAAACAGTTACACTCAGAATCAGTGCTTTGGTAGATCTGGAGAGTACAGTTGCCAGATGTTCTGGAGGACAGACACTCCAGGGCCTCTTCTGATGTTTTCTGCAATTTTACAGGAGAAATCTGGTGTTTTGCTATCACTACCGCAGTGTCATACCCACCTGGGGAGAAAAATCTGTCATTAAACGAAGTCTTAGATATTGCAATGATTTTTCAATTGCTTAATTTGTTTGACTATAAATGCCCAAGAGCATTACTTATAATGGTAAAAAGTAATATCTGTGAAATTCTAATTTTATTTTTAAAAGACTCCTTAAATAAAAAATAAAATTAGCACCTGCACATCATTAAAGCATTAAATAGGACATATATGTTTACAGTGGTAGGCATTATTTATCTGCATCTCAAAGTATGCTATTTTGTAAGGGCTTTTCTGCACACACAGGCAGGCACATGTGCATCCACTATTTGAAGGTTGAGTTGTTTTTTGTATGGTTTTTAAATTGTTAATAAAATCTCTAAATTGAAAATAAAAATGTAAGTATTTAGAGAGATATGCTGTATTGATTAATCCAGCAACTATCATTTGCAACCCCTACCTTCAAGTATATGAAAGGCGACTCTGCTTTGACAGGTGACTAAAGAAATTCTGCATGACAGTCCAGAGAACTGGCTGCAGGGGAGGTAGGGAAAGGTACTACCTGTCCTCCAGCTGAGTCACGGTTGTCCTTAGGAAACCACTTGTTGTTGGGAGGCAGAGACGGCACCTCACTCCTCTGCTATTTCCTAAGGAAGGCCTGACTCTTCCATGAACCCAGAGTTTGAAGAGAAAGCTCATGCAGCAAATTCCCATTTATCATTTGGAGACAAAGAGCACACACAAATAAGGACATAGAAGCCTGATTGTTTCCTGGAGCACCCTAAAGGTAGAGTGATGAGGGAAGACAGACAAAAAAACGTGAGTTTATGACAAGGTGAATGTAGAAGGTAACTCAGCTTGAATTGTCCTGATTAACTTCTCCCCTGAGTCACCTGGGGATGGCGTTCTGCAAGACCTAGTACTTGGAGACTTTGAGGAATAGCAACGAGGGAGAGAAAGAGCTCCCCGGAGGACGCAGGACTCACAGCAAGGATTAAGCATGTGGCTGTTGTCTTGATAGAGCAACAGTTTGCCCCAAATTTCATCTAACACTGACTGCTTGCTACAGTGATGGTTGATATGAATATATTATATCCATGCATACCCTGAGCAGACAATGGATGAGACCACAAAAGGCAGAATGAAAGTGGGTAGCTTTTAAAAGACTATTCTCATGAATCCAAAATGATCCAAAAGCTACAGGATCATTCCTGTATTGAGAAAAGACATTATAAAGTCAGAAACATAATGCTGATTCCTCTTTTATCCAATATAAAATTTTTAGTAAGCTGCCTGTGCACACAGAAGATTTGCATATGTATAATTTTTAAGCACAAATGTAAAAACACTACTTGTGAAGTCTTACACTTTTATCTTTAATATATATTACATATCTTTTAATTAGTATGTAATTTAATTAGGGCAACCCTGTTTCAATGGAAAATTCTGGAAATTTTAGGGGCTTACTGGAAGTTGATTTTTCATTCACAAGATCAGTGACAGGATTTTCTCCAAGTGATTATTAAGGCACCTGATCCATAAAACAGAAACCTGGCCTCTTAACCACATGACTTACAAACTAACCAGCTATGTTCCTTGGCATTAAATGGAAGGAAAGTGCAAAGATGGAGAACCTGGGAGGTTTGTGTGGGCAGCATGCCTCTGTCCACATCCCTTGACCTCTGGTACTCGACCACCCACCCCTGGCTGCCAGGGCACTTGGGAAATGTAGTCCACCTCTGTGGCAGGTACAGAAAGTGAACTGCTTTGGTGATCAACTCACTAACTCGAAGTCAGTAAGCAGTATGTCTATGTTTATTTTCAATATTACCATACTCTATTTTACAACTGGCCCATGATTTTTATTAGTTGATCTCTATTGGTGGTCATGTGCACACTTTCCAGCATTTTTTTTATTCTTTGAATAAGGCTATAAATATCCTGAGTTTAAATTCAGGCACATGTGTAAGCCAGTAAGATTTATTTTATTCTGAGGGGTTAAATTGCTAGGTAAAAGAGAATGAGATCATTGTCATCTTCCAAAATGTGCATGTAAATTGCACACCTCCAATAATTCATGAGATTGTCTAATTCCCACCCACAAAACTCTGCCAATCCTGAAAATTATCAACATTTCTCATTAGCCTTAGTTATTTTAATTTTATTTCTTCCTTTTAATAAGTGAATGTTTTTATTTATTTGTATGTATTAATTGCAGTGTTGGGGTATCTGATAGGACTATTTTTTCCTAGTAAAGCAGAGGGCGGTAGATCTGTGTTTTTCCACTTAACCATCTCTGTGACTTTGGACAAATTTTCACCCTGCATTATTTGTACTATGATTTGTATTTGTATTTATGATTTGGAAACTTAGAATGTTAACTTTAAAAAGAAGATCTCTAAATTCATATCATTCTATTAATACCCACAATAGAAAAATTTACAAGTAATAAAACCTTAAGATAGGGACATGTTATCACAAAGTTACCTTAAAGAAGGAAAAAGAGATAACTACTCCAAGTAATGTCAGTCAATACATTTAAGAGCAAGTGTGCTTTCCAGAGTGTTGGTATAATAATGTTCATAATACCTAATAAGCAAAACCACATGATAAGATGATACAGTATTTTTAAAATCTAACAAAAAGAAAAGCTAATTAAATATTATTCTATATTCTTTAGTTAAATACATAATTTTGTAAAGATATTTCTACTGAAACAAAAATGTAAAGTATTTAAACAAAATATCTAATAGAAATGAGCAAGTACCAAAAATTAGGTTTTGGCCGGGGATTTAGCTCAGCGGCATAAGTGCCTGCATGGCAAGCGTAAGGTCGTGAGTTCGATCCCCGGTACAAAAAAAAAAAAGTCTTTTGTTGACATTCATTTCTAAAGATGCTTGTTGTTCATTTGCTTCAAGTAAAATTTAATTTGCATTTGCATA
>RJWT010017109.1:0-19514 GCA_004365215.1 Cuniculus paca | reverse complement strand
TGGTATTTCATCTTATTAAAAAGTTTTGCACAGGGAGATGAACTACCAACTGTATGAAGAGATAATTCATGGTATGGGGAAAAAATTTACTAGCGATTGCTCAAAGGGCTACTATAAAGAGTTCAAAATATCAGATCTCCAAAGACTCAACCCAAAAATGCACATCTGAAATAGACACCTCTCAGATGGAGAAGTAGCAATGGCAAATAAATATATGAAAAAATGTTCAGCATCACGGTCATTTGAGAAATGCTGATTAAAACAACACTGAGATTCCATCTCAACCCAAAAAGAATGACTATCATCAAGAAATCAACAAATGGTAGAAGGGTTGTGGGGAAAAAGAAAGCCTTTTCCACTGTTGGCGTGAATGTAGACTGTTGCAACTACTGTGGAGAGTCCTCAAAAAACTAGGATTAGTGCTTCCATTTGACTCAGTTATTCTTCTTCTTATTATCTTCCTAAAAGAATTAAAAGCATCATACCACGGCAATAAATGCATACCCGTGTTTATAGCAGCACAGTTTGTAATAGCTAAATCTTGGAACCAGCCCAAATTCACATGAACTGGTGAATAAAGATTTTTTTAATACAATGGGGTACTATTTTGACATAAAGGAGAATAAGCTTGAGACATTTCTAGCTAAATGGCTGCACCTTGAGGACATACTGCTAAGTGAAATAAATCTGACACACATATGTAAATACTGCATTGTTTCTCTGGTGTGAGAAACAAAACATGTATATAAAGACCAAAATTTATAATAGATATTGTGAAATAGGAAGAAAATGTTCAAATGAGAAGGGGAAGCAGGGATAGGGAATGGGGAAAGGAAGGAAGTAAAAAGAAAAAATGCTAGAAAAGAAGGCAAAAATGGAAGCAATCCTTTTGTAAAAAAGGAGGGGAAGTGGAGTTGAAGGGAGAGTAGAGGAATGGGAATAAAATGAATCAAGTTGTTTCATGTACAGGAACAAATTCCCTATGACGAATGTGACCATCGGATATACCTAAAATATACTAATTAAAATCATAAAAACTTAACATTTTTTTCATGTTGACATATTTATAATTTAATTAAAAATAAGTGTAAAGAATGTCATATGAAGACTGTTAATATGGTTTATTCCAAGTCTAGTTCTAACTATAGTGAGGATTCTTGGGTAAGGAAGTAACGCAAATCTTTGATCACTGGATAGATTCTTAATAAACTATTTTAAATCTTTGGAAAACCACACTTTAATTAAGAGTAGGTACAGCATTCAAATGCAAAACCTCTGAGGGAAAAAAAACCAAAAAAAAACCAAGATAAATCCTGCACAGGAAACCATGACAAGAAACTTCCCACCAACAGCCTTAGCAAGTGTCTCTTCACACAGCTAAAAAGAATGGGAAGAGAGTAATTACTCTACATCTTGTGCTTCAGTTGTATTCTTTAAATAAAAGCTTTTTAAACCTTTCTCATGATAAGCTGAAAAAATACAATTACCTAGCAGAAGAATAAAACAATATGATAAAATTTTTAATAAGACAATGTTTTCAATGGTGAAAAATAAAATAAATCTTTAAGTGTGAGTTAGTTCCTCCATCAAATACTTGAAATTTTTGGCTTTTATGTGCGGTTAAGAGATATTCTGCCACCTATTTTTATTATGTCACTAGTACAGTTGATTCCTCATATTTCCTTCTTGATCCAATTCATAATAGTATTACTACAGTAAGAGACACAATGCAATTAATCACTCTCGAAATACTCCCCCCTGTCTTTCTATTGTTCTTGTCATTTTCTAAAGAAGTTCTGGGATTCAATTTTGTGAGTGTCTTCAGTTGCACTATTTTGGGTGCTTCGATGTCCATTTCAAATGTTTGCCTCGCATAGTCATTTTGATGCTGGGGAAGAGGTGGAACTACCAGAGTGTCAGAACTGGTGAATTACATGGATGAGGGCACTCTGCAATGTAATCCAACAGACCTGTCCTTCTGTTAGATGGCATTAGGCAGTCACATCACTGTACTTTTGATCAAACCTACTAAAGATGCTCACAAAAGAGGACTTCCAAAACTGTATCAGAAAGTGACAAAAGTGATGGGCTAAGTGTATTTGAGACAAGGAGCTTATTCTGAAGAAGATTAATGACAATATTCCTTTTATTGTAATATTTGTTTTTAATTTAAACATTGTCCATAAATTCTAATTACCGCTTATACATGTTAGGTTCTTTTGCTGCAGTTTTATAACATTAGTTAACTTTGTCAAGAATTTGACTTTTGGGCTGGGAATTTAGCTCAGGGGCATAAGTGCTTGCCTGGCAAGCATAAAGTCACAAGTTCAATCCTCGATACTAAAAAAAAAAAATTGACATTTTAAAGTTAAGAATGATACACAGTGTATCTAATTGATCACTTTTAATCCATTTACTCTGATGTAAAGCATCTAAGACTACATCCTTTCACTTTGAATATTCTTGGCAGCTCCAATAATTTGTTTATGATAAATTTAGCACCAGTATCAACAGTTAAAAACTGAAAACGTTTTCTCTGCCTCTTCTTTGGAAAATTCCAGGTCACAGTCCACCAGTGATATTGCATCAAGTGGGACATGAGAGGCAGACATGAAGTAGAAGCCATCATCTTCAGAAGTGTTATGATGACAAATGTGAGACAGTCAGATACCATCCTTTCCATAATGCATAGTGACTTACCCAGAAAAAGCAATTGCCATAGAAGTGACAGTATTTACAGGAGCAATAAGTTACAAATAGCTTCCTAGTGGCTCCTTCTTCACAAAGGCCAAATACTATACATGTGTGGACCTCTACTTTTTGGAGAAGATGCTGTACATGTTCTGATACTGTACTTGTCAAGCCTTTACGCTGGCTCTAAATTTTCCTGTTCTGACAGGTTATTGAGAATAAGTGGATTGATTATGGGTGATTCTTTACTTCTCTTTCTATTTCTTTCCATTTTTTTAGTTGTGTAGATCCCCCTCATATAAGTACTATTACATACTTGAAATCCCTTTACTTTGAATATCCAATGAAATCTTTAGCAAAAAGAACACAGAAGCATTATGCTATTAAAATTCAAAATATACTATAAAACAGTTACAAAGCAGTAGTAATCAGAAAAGTAAGGTATTGGCATTAAAACTGGCCCACAAACCAATGGGACAGAGTAGCATACTTAGAAGTACGAGATTTTTCAACAAAGACATTGAAAATACACAGTATATTAATGAAAGAACAATTTTTCAATAAAGAATGAGGGAATAGTCAGGCATTCACGTAAGGAAAGATTCAAAAATAGATCCCAATTTTTCACTAGTTAAAAAAATCAACTCAAAGTTGTTTAAAGACATTGATATAAAGCCAGAAACTTTGAAACTACTGAAAGAAGCATAGGGGATATGTTTCAGGAATATGCAAGGAATTTTTTTTGTATAATGTCTTAAAAGAGCAGAAACATAATTGAAAATAGGAAAATGGAATTTTATCCAATTAAAAATATTCTAAACAGCAAGGGAGAAAATAAACAGAATGTACAACTTACAAGATAGGATACTATATTTACAAACAAGACATCTGGTTGGGGATTGATTTGAAGCACAAATAAAGAACAAAAAGAAAAGGCAGGGTCAGGGATATAGTTTAACAGCACAGCGCTCTGCCTAGCAAGTGTGAGTTCATGAGTTTGATTCTCAGTACAAAAAATAAAACAAAACAAAAAAAATCAAATCAAAACAAAACAATCCACACAAATGAAAAGGTGGAAAAGAAAAGCCAAAAGCATGAAATCAAATAACTTGAATTAAAAATAGGAAATAAATCTAAAAGATATTTCTTAAAAGAAAATATTCAAATGGACAGAAGATATGAAAAAGTGCTCAACACTGCAAATTATTAGGAAGTACAAATCAAAAAAATGAACTCACTCTCATAAAAATATCAACTCACTCCCATAAAAATAACTATTATCAAAAAGACAAAGGATAATAAGTTTTGTCAAGGAAATAGTGAGAAAGGAAGTCTTGTACACTGTCCTTTGAAATGTAAATTAGTGCACTCATTAAGGAAAACAGTAAAGAAGTTCCTCAAAATATTAAGAACAGATACACCATAAGATCTAGCATCCAAAATATAATCAGTATGTCATAGAGACATCTTCTCTTCAATGTTCATCCCTGCTGTATTCACAATAGCCATAAAATAGAAATAACTTAAGTTTTGTCTATCAACGAATGAATAGATAAACATGGTAAAACTGCACGATAAAATAGTGTCTACCACAAAAAAAATAATTCTGTCATCTGTTACAGGTAAATGAACCTGAAGGATATTTTAAGTGAAAACTTCAGACTCAGAAAGGTAAGTTCAACATGACCTCACTAACACATGCAATCTAATATAGTTAATCTTACAGAAGTAGAGATGAGATTGGAAGTTACCAGCGATGGGGTGGAAAGAAGAGAAGGAGATTTGGGAAAGGTTGATCAATGTGTGCTATATTACAGTTATATAAGAGTAAGAAGTTCTGTTGTTATATTGCATAGTAAAGTGACTACATATAATGAAATCTACTTAATATTTCAAAAATACAAAGGGAAAGATTTTGAATATTTTTACCATAGAGACATGGTAAATATTTTTAGGAGAATATATATATATATATATTTGCTGATGTAAATATTACAAAATGTATTCATGAGTCAAAGCATCGAGTCACCCTAAGTATGCATAACAATTTTGTTTTTATCTATCAATTTTGAAATAAATTCAAATGTAAAACAAATGCTTTTTTCAACAGACTTTTAGTGACTATTTTTCTCGCTAGACTCAGATGAATAAATCAAGTAAAATAACTATATTAGATTTCCCACTGTTGAGGCAAAATGCCCAATATATGCAACTTAATGGAGAAAAGGTTTATGTTGGTGCTTAGTATCAGAAGTTTCAGCTCGTGGTTGGACAGCTCCTCAGTGAAACATAACGTGGGAAATCTATGGCAGGTTAGAACTACTCCCCTTATGGCAGCCCAGAAACAGAGAATCGGAGAAAGAATGAAGGAGAGACAGGAAGAGACTGAAGACAGGACACACCCTTGAAAGGCACACCTCCAGTAACCTAATTCTAGCATCCAAGCCGTATCTCCTGGCAGCTTATTCAGCTATCAGCTCATCAGTGTGTTTGCACCCCCATGATGTAGCCACCACTCTAGGACCCATTTCTGAAACATTCTACAGTTAGGGATAAAGTCCTCAGTACTTGAATCTTTGGGATACAGCACATTTAAACCATATCTGCAGTTGTGACCAGTTTATTTAACACTTCCCTTCTGTTACTATCACAATGGTAATTTGCTTCTATGGAAAGCAATGCCCTGTGATGCTTGCAGCCTCTGCTGGCAATGTCACAACATTCTACCTACTGTCACAAAGCAAGGAACCTATGTGTGGGAAGTATAAGTGTTTCAGTGTGCTCAGAATTTTGCTTTTCAAGTTTAGGGTTTGCACTTTCATTTTCTCACCTACTTTTTTCAATTGTTGACCCATAACTTTTGCAGTCATGTTGGAACCAGGAAAAAAGGGAAAACCTGATCTTCATTTTTCAGCTCTCTAAAAACAGCACTGGAACTGCAGCCTCACTGCTGTTACATGCAAAATATCACTGAGCTTGCAAAAGAAACAGCAGAGAATGCAGTCTTTAAACAAGAGCCCCTAAACTTCTTATTTCAAGAGCCCTTTGCATTATTAGGAGAATCCTAAGGTGCTTTCGTTTGTTTGAGTATTTTATAGGAATTTATCACATGAAGTATCAATGCATTAATTCATGTGATTAAAAATGTATACCTTTTATATCTAAATAAAATATTTTTCATGAAAATTACATTTACTAAAGGAAAAGCAATTATGACAAGACAGTTACTGTGTCACAGTTTTGTTATTCTCTTTAATATCTGGGTTAAGAGAAGACACTGGAATGCAGATTTCCTTCTGCATTCATAATGTAGCAGAATCACATGCCATGTAGCTTCTATACATGCATACTGAACACTCATAAGAAAATGTGCAAAATTAAGCAAAATCATCTCAGCATTATAACAGACGCTTGACCTCATGAAACTGTCTCAGAAGCCACCAAGGGTAGTATAATCATTATATCTTACATCTGTAAAACACTTCATATTTTACATGTTATTTAGAATAATACCCTCATTAGTCCTACGATGTAAATAAGGACATTTTTTGGTCTACTGACTTCCTTTAGAGTCAAGTGAATTTAGCATTGGAGTGGTAATTTCTTTTGTCCAACATCAAAATTCATTTACTTTAAATGGCCTTTAAAACTCTGAATAATTTCCACTCTGTCAGTTCTTCTGTGTGGAAAGTAGTACTAAGGGGATGAACAGAAAGATTTAAAACTGAAAAATTGTAACTGGAAATGCACATACAAAATTATCCATACACATAGTTATTTCTGAAGAGATTGTATAAAATATATAATATATATATAAAAATCTTTGCCTACATATATATATGTTTACATATTATATGAAAAATGTATACAACATATAGTTAGTATACAAAATAATCACAGGCTGGGAATACAGCTTAGTGGCATAAGCACCTGCCTAGCAAGCACGAGGTCATGAGTTCGGTCCCTGGTACCAAAAAAATAATAATAAAAAAAAACTTACAAAATAAAATAATCACAGTTTTCATATGGTGAATATCAAATTAATACAAAATCTCTCTGGAAAAATTTCATGCTATTCATAGTAAACTATTTGAAGGAAAGCAAATTTGTGATATTTACTCCCTAGAAATATAACATGTAATGTTTCATTTTTCACATCATCAAAACAACATTAAAGGAAAAAAATCACAAATTAGTTTATATTTAACAGCATCTTCAACTGTTCAATAGCCCTGCCCTAATTGTCTTGGAATTTCATGGCTGGTGAAACAACACAGTGACAGTTATTCTTTTTTCCTGAAATATTCTGCCAAATGTTAAAGTTGTAGCATATTTATTCTATCTGCTGCAGAGGTGAATTTCTCTGACCGTAGTTCTGAAAAATCACCATCACTAATCTAAGAGGAGAACCCTGAGAGACAGTCATAAAAGATATAATGATACCATATGGCCTGAGAGCCTGATGCTTTTGTGGTGTCTTGGCATTATGTACAAGAAAAGTGGCCTAATAATAAAGTCATGGCAATATTACTTTTTTTCTCACAACAATATTTTCAATAGCAATATAAGCAATAAAAGTAATGGCAGGTCTAGCACCACTGGCAATATTAAATTGAAATAGCAAATTGCAAAGCTTGTGAAATTGTTATCAGAGGGATTGATCTACAATAGGACTAATATCTCAGGCTACCAAATAAATGTTCAATAAAATGATGCTTCACTATTGTGCAAGCATTATGATAGTGATTTACCAAAGACATATTACTTTAAAAAATCTTGCCATCCTTCATATTCTGAGGCAAAACAGAAACAACTAAAATGAAAATACATTTACTTTTATGTTCCAGTGGATTTTAGCTGTTCACAATACATTACTTATCTCCTTCTAAAGAAAACAGAATTTTCATTTCTAAAGAATTTGTTTTTGTGTTTCTCTTGGAATGCATGGAAAATTAGACATGAGTTGAAAATGTTGCTTCTCTGGAGAAACCCAGTAAAAATAATTTTAAAGAAATCCTTAGAAATGATTCTATATTACAGATTAGTTTTCTTATTGTAAAGAAGTTACTACCCAATATTTTTTTCTTACAAGACAGAATATTAAAAAAGATTCCTATGTATTTATCAACTATATTGTCCTATAAATCTATGTTGTCTACTCTCACTCAACACCTATTATGTATCCTGTAATTATCAGAAGATACTATACTTTCTATTTCCAAGTACCTACCAAGTTTGAAATGCTTAAAATGGTTTCTGTCTTGCTCATGTCACATGTCTAGTAGATCATTAGTGGTCCCTGCAGGATCCCAGAATAATCTCCAATGTATTAACCTGATTGAATATACTTGAACCTGAGGCCTTATTGGTTTTCACAGTATAGAAAGAGTGACAGAGTGACAAATGCTTTTGTTTTGTTTTGTTTTGTTTTACTGCCTCTACTCATAAATGACCCTCTTTACTTTCATCTACCCCTCATATGTCAGAATATTTCATATTACAGCATCTCACTTCTACAGTAGTAAGAGAAATAGGGAAGAAATGGAATAATTTCTGTCCATAACTATTCTTCAGTCTTCTTTGAAGATTATCAATTATTGCCTTTCTGTCTTGTTCTTACAGATAAAATATACTCCATCCTTCCCTGTGAAAGATTATGCAAATATTCCATCACCATTTCAGGCAAAAAGACCAAATTTGCTGAGAAATATTACATAATCTACAAATTAATTTTAGATCTGTTTTACATTGGTCTACAAGTAAATAAGCTAAAAAGATGAAATATATTCTTCTCATGTCCCATATGAGTGGTATAGAGGGATGGAATAATCACAGCAAAAATACTATAGTATTTGTAAGAGGAAAAAATGAGAGATACATTGTTTTGTTCAGTTGGCTTTTTTTCTCTTTTGTTTCGTTTGATTTTGTTATATCTGATGGCATGAGCAGCTATTTCAAAGATAGCAAGATATACTATAATAGTCATTTTGGATTCATTATTGTCACTTTGAAGTCCTTTGTTGCATTCATTGTTTGTTTTTATCAGTTCTATTCTGTTCTGTTCTGTTTGGTTTTTACTATGTCTGAAGGTATCTGCAGCTATTTTGAAGACAACAAAAGGCATTATGGTAACTATTGTTGATTTAGTATTGTTTTGTAGTCCTGAATCACTTACACGGTTTTGTTTTGATAAGTTTTATTCTATTTTATTTTCCTTGGTTTTATTCTTTTTAAAATAAAATTGAAAAACGATAGATACAAAGGTGTCACTTTTTGGAGTCATCATAAAATCTAATCTGCCAACACAGTAAAGATGCTTATCTTGGAAGAGTCGGTTCCTTGGTTCCAGTCTTACTTTTCGGGAAGTTCTTCTTTTTATTGTAGCTGAAACCTAATGCCCTTTCACACAATTCTTTTTCAGAGATAGTTCTCAGATTTGGTAATCTCTTCTCAGTCTCTATGTCTCTTTTTCTGTCTTTGTTTCTCTGTTTCTGTGTCTCTGTCTGCCTCTCCTCGCCATCTCTTGTCTCTTTGTCTCTCCTTGTTTCTCTTATATTCCAAACGTTGGGCTACCTTAAACCTCCTGTTATGGTTGCTACATCATGTCAATTTGAGCAGTTTAGAAGTTTAACTAACAGACTCAGCAGGGAGCCAGGGCTGTGTTTTGTAAATATCCTCATCCTGTGCAAGAAGAGGGCATGTAGGTGGTGTGAGTGCTACACCCACCCTGGAAGGGGGTGCCTGTGTGCAATATAAGGGAGGAAAAGAGGCTTCTTCTCTCTCCTTTTGCTCTAGCTGCTTTAGCTGGCTGTTGTCTTGAAGTGTTGCCCCAGTGCCATGCCACCCTGCCTTGGAGTCAACTGATTATGGACTGAATCCTCCACAAACAGTGAGCTCAGTGAATTTTTCCTTCCTTAATTTTGGGTGTCAGGTATTTTGTCCCAGGAATAAGAGAAAAGTAACCAAGACACCCCCCAAGATGTTAGAGGAAGACTGTATACTTACTTTGATCTTCTATGGAATGTATGTACTTCATGCCTTCTCAATGTTAACCTTATGATGCTTACAGTCAGGAAGCTGTTATATCTCTTAATTCCACAGGCCTGAAATATCTGAACATTTTTCCTGTCATACCTCAAAGAGTGCAATGTTTATTATACCAATGATCAAACAGCCATTTGGTATCAACACAAATCACAAAGGCTCTGCCTTTGAACCTCTTTCAGTAAAGCAAAACCCACATGAAACAATTGTGCTTAAAATAATTGCAGATGACAGTATTACCAGAGAAAAACATGAGTTGACATCTTTTTTTGCTACTGCACCAACTGACTACTAGATCAAAATCACCTTTTTGTTGGTCATGGAAGTATATCACTCTCAGTCCACAGTTTCGTAGTAGTCAGGAGAGTAAGATTTGAAGCAATGATAAGCAAAGATAGCTTAATTTATATGTCCTGGTAATTACTTAAGGACTAAATGTTTAACTATTTTTAAATCATTGCTCTTTAATGTCCAATTATAAGAAAAATAGTAAAATTATGCAAATAAGAAAACTGAAATAGTATTGATAATAAACTCTACAGTCTAATATTTATAATACTAAAATACCAAATGCTCTAAAACCTGAATAAGAGTTTGTAATTACACTAAAAACCAAGCCAATTTTGTCTAAGTTTTATTGGGGAAGAAATATTTCCTCATTTCACATGAGGAAAATTTAGATAAATGTAGATAAGTTGGAAGGTTATATAATATGCATTATTTGGATCATATTTTCTTCTAAAAGGTAAAATGATGAAAATTCTGTAAGACAGTCTCCACAATAGTTTTGTACATAGTACTATAGACCTATAATCCCTAAATCAGGTTGAACTATTGTACATAATAGGTGTATCGTATACATAGTAAATTGGTACATTTTGTCTCATCATACTTAATATATTTAAAATTATAAACATTCCCATATTCAATATACATTTCTTTTCCTTTCTGAATTCTACTGTAGGTCATTGGTTTTATTATACATATTACAAACACATACAATTTAAACATGGAAAGTGAAACTGCCTTTTGCATAAGCCAGTTACACTATCAGTGCAGTTTTGTTGGTCAACACGCTAACATTTTATTAATACTTATGCAATCAAAGATGAAGTAATGTACAAGGATAATTCATTTAAATGTTAATGCTAAAAATATGAATACTGGTTCTATATTTTCATTGCTTGACAGTGAAGATTCATCACATCTTGCTACACATGATTGTTTTACCAGTAGAATGATAGAAGTTGAATTTCATTTTCCTTATGCCTCGCTACCCCTTACTTACATAAGTATCTCTAAATGTTTATAAAACCATTATAGAGATGAAAAAACAGATTTACTAAAAAAGAGATGTTAAACACAGGGTGAGTCAAAAGATACAAGAATAATAAAAGTCAAGAGAAATTGAGGAACTCTGAGAGAGGTAATATATTTAAATTTAGTGGGTTTTACTTTGCACAAAATTATTTGAAATATTCCTGTGAATGAAATTTGATTATCATCTCTGCAGGAATAGCCATATATACTAAACTGAGCAGACATCAGTGGAATTAGATCATACCTACCCTTCTCCTTTCTTTTATTACAATGTCAGCATAATATTTAAAATGTCTCAGCAAACTCTTACCTTCATAACTTTAATAAGTAGATTTGCCAGGTGCAGCACTAGCAGGAGGCCCATAATGTATTTAAGTTTGAAAATGAGGCAATTATATTTCAAAGTTCTGATTGGCTACATTTTAATTTCACAACTATAAGGTGAACTGATTTAGCTTGTGACTTTCTGGAGAAACGATGTACATTTGCACCTGCTCACTTTATTAAAACCGAAACAACTTGCCAGGAGTGAGGAAAGGATATTGGTCACAGAATCCGTGACAGCTTGGTCCCTCTGCAGTTACTATTGATTACATTTCTTGACAGTCACATGGGAAGTTAATTTCAAGTAGGCAATTAACACCCTTGCAAAATGATGAAGAAAACATAATTATATTGAGAACCTTTCGAGACCGTTTGTAGTCTTAAATGTGATATTCCCAAGTCTCTTTGAAAATCTGTAGGAACACCAGTCTTCATATTTCTTTTTGTAACCTAGTCCTTGTCTCTGACCCAAGAACTAATTATTAATGCTCTATTTCTTTATTTTTAAATTATTAAAGGAAATTTTCAATTTCCATTAATCTAATTGAAATTCCCCAAGGAATCTCTCCTTAAAAGACAGATAAAATTTACTTTGCATATAACAGAAGGGTCTTCCTGGTAAAATATAGTTGATATGTGAAAGAATCTGGAAAATTTAATATTGGCTTGTGATTTTGTAGGGTTCATTTCTTCCCCTTCCTTTTTACAACATTGTGGCTCAGTGAATGTATTCTAGATCCAGGTCATTTAAGCTTTAGATTCTGTAGTGACCTTGAAAAAGGATATTACCTTGCATGACATGTTTTTCTATTTTGTAAAGTGGAGTAAAGTTGGGATTCTTCTACTCATTGGTGTTAATTGCATCCTAAATAAACACAGAAAGTTTCTTGTCCAGGGATGAATTTCTTATTAAATACCTCATAGCAAACAAGGTGCCAGTACTTAGTCCTCACCTGAGAGGTAACGTAAGGAGATTTGATGTCATTTTTCCCCTCTGATAAGCACATACTCAGGTGGCCAGGGGCCAGGCAAAAATAACAACAACAAAAAATATACGTGGCAGTGGGAGTTCACAAAAGAGACAGAAGCAGTTGTCCTTTCCACCTGAAAGGGGCACTAAAGAAACTTGTGGAGCTGAATCTTATCTTCAGCCCTTTGGTGAAGCCCTTAGGTGAATAAAATCTCTTGAAGAACCAGATAGCACCATGTGTCTCACATTTCACATTGTGGATCCACAGCCAAAAGTTTTTCTCCTAAATCAGAATTCCCACCCCTTTTTGACACGTACACACATATGGACACAGCTGCTTTAGTCTTCCTGTCACTTTAGGTACCTGGTTGTAGCTGTAACTATATAATCTTGTCCAAAGACAGCTTTGACTTTTGTACTTAACTTCTGAGACATAACTCTGCCCTGCCTGACAGAATGGACTTTACTTGCTTAGAACTCCTGTCTGTGCCTCTTAATCTACAGTGGCTTTTGGAAAGCAGGATGGTCACATGGCATGATACTTAGAATGGGAAATGAGTCACAGCCTATCACTTGACTGGAGACAGAGATCCATTTCTTAGACTGAATCAGCGATGCCTTTGTGACTTTAAAAAAAAAATCTCTGGACATTGCAGCTCAGGAGCTTCCCTAATAGTCAATACTACATGCATATTGTCACAATTCAATATGAGGAAAGTAACACATCCTGACTCCACAGGGAGACAAGAAGTTCCATTTTGGGTTATTACTCAGACTCTATGCACATTTTCTTCTAACTGAGTTGAATCTGTGTCCTCCTAATAACCTGTACAATATGTGTTCACATGAAATGTATGTGTGAGTAAAACAGTTTACAGTGACAAGAATAATTCCTTCCAGTAAATTGTCAAAGCTAGAGACAGCTTTGAGAAACTCCTGAACTTTCAATTGGTGTCAGAAATGAGGGCAATATTACCTTGACTGAAAACTGTTACTTCCATCTTTGCAATTGGGTTTATTTGTCACATTGAGAGTTTGTATATTTCTTCATTTTATATATGATCATATTTACTCACAAAAGCATTTCTATGACAGTTGCTTTGTTAGATAACTCTAACAACTATGTAATATTGATATTGGCAGGTATTGACGATTTTTCTCATTTAAATTGAAATTTTTCTAGTGATTCATACATGTAATTTCAACTAAAACCTGAAAATTTTTTCACATTATGTAAGAAATTACTGAGTCTTTTCTAGATCACTTTTGAACTGCTCAAATAAGGAGAATACCATCTGGGTAGTGACAGGTTAGGGTCGAGGTCTATGTTCCCAATTTGTCTTCCATTGAATTCCCTGTGGAGAAGAGATCCTCATTACAGCTTTGAAGGGAAGGTAGCTCAGCTTTTCTGTTTTCTACTTATGCTACCATGGATGAAGGTGTTGGCTGACTCATTACTATCTTGCTCATATTGTCCACTGGTACTGCCCAGAAGGAAAGAATAAAATACTGCTATTTTTACTCAATAAAAATTATTCATTATGTTAAGCTATTTGACATAAGATTTGGCCTCATATCACAGAAAAAAATCTAAATGTTTGCCAATAGTTGGAAGGAAAAAGAAAATATTTTATATAAATACAAAGTTTAAAGAGTTAAAAACATTACTGAAGTTACAATGTTGTACAGCAGACTTTAAGAATTTATTCATTTATTATATGAAACTTTATGTCCATTGATTAACTTCTCTCTTCCTACTCCAACCCACCCCTGGAGTCACCATTACTCTATGATTCTACAAGGTAGATTTTTTTATAGATCTCATAGAACCATGCTGTGTAACTAGTTTATTTCACTATACACATTATCCTCAAAATTCTTTCACATGATCACATTTTAGACTTTTTGTCATTTTTAATACCAAATGCCCTTCCACTGTATTTACATAAAACTATTTTCTTTTTCCATCCAACTATTGGCAAACATTTAGGTTTCTCCACTTACTATGACAACTTAATCTGCAAGTCTCTTCAAGATCTTGACATCAATTCTGTGGTATGAAAGCCCAGCTATGAGATCACTGGATGATATGGTAGTTCCTTCCAATTTTATTGTGTTGATGTTCTCTCTCACTATTTTCCACATGATTAAAACCTTCTATATTCTTACCAGCAGTGGGAAGGCTTCCAATTTTTCCTCATTATCACCACCATATAGACCAAAGGACATCATAGAAATAAAATCAGGTATATGCAGTCAATCAACATGAAACAACAGTTTCAGTAATACCCAATGATAAAAAAGAAGTCTCTTCAGTCAGTGTTATTGGAAAAATTCAACATTAATGTGCAAATATAGATCCTTATCTTTCACTATGAACGACAGAATAAATCTTATACCTGAGACCTTAAACTGTTCTACCCCTACAAAATTATATAAAATATGCATGACATTTGTCTGGAATATTTTCATAGAATAGACATAAAAGCCCATGTAATAATGATGATTTTTTTAAAATCAGTGTTACACCAAACAAAAAATGCTTTTGTTAAGCAAACAATAATTCACAGAATGAAAAAAAATATGAAATGAGAGAAAAAAATACATATATATGTGTATGTAAAGACATTTATTTCTAAAATATATAATGAACTAAAAAAAATCCACAAAACAAGCAACCCAAATGAAACATTTTCTAAGATTTGAATAGTGTTTTTTTTTCTAAAAAGAATATAAATTACTCAGACTTATATGACAAATGTTCATTGTCAGTGGTCATTAGCAAAATGCAAATCAAACCCACAAAGATATCACTTCACACCTGTGAGAACTGCCATTCTCAAATACAACCAAAAAAGATCGCAAATATATATATATATATATTTTTTTTCTGATACCAGGGATCAAACTCATGACCTTGTGCTTGCCAGGCAGGCAGTTACACCACTGAACTAAACCCTGACCCTCACAAATATTTTTCATTATCTGAAATATATCTAAAAACACCAAAAATGGAATATCTGATTTTTTATCTTATATGTTAAATTTTATCACTGCAATCTATCCATCTGATTTTAAATTTATTACTAGAAATCAAAATATGTACAAATGGCATAAATAATATGTACATTTATATATATATTACATTTTTTCTTCTTCTCTTTGCTTTATTTAATATCATTTACTATATTATGGGACCCAAATCTAAGAGTTTTGATTTTAAAATGTAGCTGTAAAAACCTATTGATGTAAAAACCTATAGATGTAAAAACAATGAATGAAGCTACTCAATCACAAATGTACAGTGACTTTAACATAAATGATTGTAATGAAAGGAATAGCTTTTAAAAACATGTTTTATGTAAAAATTATTAAAATACATTTGTATAATATCTACTTTTGCCCTAGATCTAAGGAAAGAATATATTGTGAGTTTAAAATACTATAATGAAGGTCACAAAAATTGATGATAACATCTTTGAGGCTGTAAGCCAGAAGGAAAATAGTCATAAATGTTGTTTCTTCATACTTCTTAGCTTTCATTAGTTCCCCTTCCTTTACTGCAGCCTTATAAATATGTCTAAACAACATAAGCCTTGTTGATTGCATATTTTAATCTTAAGCTTTTAATGTATAAAATGGATAACAAAAATTATTTGACTAAGCAAATATGGGCAGAATTTCACATTATTAGAGCAATATATATATTTATTATAGGTATATACATATATATATATATATATATACATACTTAATTTAGAAGTTCTGCTCGATGAGGTGGTATAGTAAATACAAAAGAGGATCCTTTTTAAAAAATGTAATCATCTGATTTCAGAAACCACTTTGCTGCAGGAAGTGGGGTTCTAAATTTTTTAATAAATCCTCTCTTGAACCTGATCATGAACAGTCACTTCCTATCAAGATAATTAACTTGTGTCAAATAATATGAAGAATAAACTAAAAGTGGTTTTGCTGTTAGAACACGGGTTCCAGAATTCTTTTTCAATGGTATTCAAGCCCTTTAGAGAAGTCATTTTGTTTTGTGTAGAATTTTTATGTTATTTTCTTTTGTTTTATGTCAATGCATTATATATATATATATAAATATATATATATATATATATATATATATATATATATATATATATATACACATGTATATCATGGTGAATTGAAGCATGTTGAAGTGCATAAACCTAGCTAATTAACTCACAAAGCTCTCATTTCTGTGGTAAGAATACTTTACACTAATTTTACCAATTTTTTCAAGAACAAAATATGTTTTTCTCTGTAGTCACCATATTGTACAACAGACCTTTTGAGCTTATTTCTCCTAACTAGAATTTTAAAATCTTTGACCAGGCTTATTTATAACTGCAAGCACCTATTCCACCAATCCTACAGTCCTGGTAACTGCCATCCTATCCACTACATTTAGGAGACAATTTTTAAGGCTCCATATGAGAGAGATGATTCCACAATTTTTTCTGTGTCTGGCTTATTTCACTTAACATATGGTTCTGAAGGTTTATCTATGATATCACAAATGAGAGCATTTTGTTATTTCAATGGCTGCATAATATCCTATCAGGTACAAATACTACATCTTTTTCAATCTATCCATTTATTCATGGTTTACATTAATTCCGTATGTTTGCTACTATAAATCATAGTGCAATAAACTTGAGAGTGCATATAATTCATTTTCTTTGAATACATACATGATATGGGATTATCATTATTTTACTGGATTATATACTATTTTCAAAGTTGGGAGAAACCTCCATCCTATTTTGCATAATGGCTGCAGAAATTTATATTTCTCATAAAACAGAATAAATATTCAATTATGTTAAAATTCTCACCAACATTTATCTTTTGAATTTCTAATAGTGGTCATTCAAATGTGTGCGGTGAATCTCATTGCACATTTAATTTACATTGTCCTAATCACTTTATTCATGCAGCTGTTGACCATTTGTATGTTTTCTCTTTAGAAATGTCTATTTACATTGCATACATTGTCTCTTTATTACATTTATTTTATTCTCAGAAGCTTTTAAGTATATCTAAACTTATACATTGATCTAGTTTTGCTTTTCTAGCCTGTACTTTGGGATAATATTCAACAAGTCATTGTTCAGACCAATGTTTTGCTTATTAGTGTTGTATTTAGGTTCTATTATTTAAATATTTAATCAATTTTAGTTTGTGTATATTAAATAATAATACATTTTCTTTCTTTCACATATAGATATCAAGTTTTTCAAAACCACTTATAGAAGACACTGTCTTTTCACCATTGTGTAATTGTGTCCTTGCCAAATATCAATAGGCTATAAACAGATGGTTTTACTTCTAGGCTCTCTACTCATTTGTATTATTCTGTGTGTCTCTTTTCAAGCCAATACAATGTTGTTTTCATTACTACAGAATTTTCATCTATTTTGAAGTAATGTGGTATTTCTAATACTGTGTTGTTTTCTTTTTTGTACAAAATTGCTTTGAATTTGATGTATGTTGTTGTTCCTCTATAAATTTTGGCTTCTATTTTTCTATTCCTATAAAGACTGTCATCACTAACATTGAGGAATATAGATATTTTAAAGAATTATTCATTCTTCTAATCTTTAAATACAGGATATCTTTCAATTTACTTGTGTCTTCCTCAATTTCTTTCATTTTTTTCTAGTATCCTCTTCTAGAAAATCCTGAAAGAAAATGGCTCTGCTGACTCCTTGATTTTATATTTCCAGTCCCTAGGATCTGAGAGAATAAATTTTGTCTTATCAAGCCATCATGTTTTTATCATGATAATTTATTACAGCACATCTGTAACATATAAAATTACAAAAAATTAAACTTTTATTTATGATAAACTCATAGGTGTATTATTTTGAAGTTGTAATAAAATATTTGCAAAACTATAAATTTAATTAAATTAGTGTACATTGAGATCTGTTTGACAGGTGTCATAAAAATATATACTGATAACCTTGCATTGTTTTCATAAAAAAAGTAAATTAAAGCAATATTATTTTGTTTTAGAGGAGAATTCAAAGTTTGTTTCTGAATATCATTGTTCAAATGATAGAATTGGGTAAAGCCACTTAAGCACTTGCATTTAAGGAGAATACTGTTTAAATAGATTAATCCCACCAGAGCCCTGGAGATATTATGAAATTCACCAATTTAGGATAAACAGCTTCAGCATGGATTTTTGATATGAAAACAGCTGCTAAACTAGAAGTAGTCATAGCTAACATCTGAAGGCCATGAGATTTGTCTGCTCTGGAAGTTATGATAAGGAAGGAACAGATGGTAAGTATAAATAATTCAAAAGAGCTTTCCAGTCACTTCTTTAGAGAAAAACAGTATGTCGAACTATGTTTACAAGGTTACTTAAAACTTTTGGGAAACAAACTGTTTCTACTTTTCACATTTTCTCTCAATGAGTTTAAAAGAAAAACCTTTAATCATTTAAATATTAGTCTTTTAAAGTCAGTATTTGCTACAATGTCACATTCAACATATAAGAGAAATTTAAGTGCTTTATATGTACAATCACAATAAAGCATAGCTATTCCTCCAATGAAATGTTGCTGTGGTAAATGAATTTTTATTTATATTATATATAGTTTTGGATACATTTAGAAAATAAAAATTTTATACTAATTAAAATTTTATTTATACATGCAAATCTGTATGTATATATAAATTGTGTTTATAAATATAAAAGTTTACTTAAAGATAAAACTAACTTCTTTTTTTTTTTGAGACAGAGTCTCACTATGCAGTTCAGACTGGCCTTGAGCTCACTTTGTAGCCCAGGCTGATCTAGAACTCACAATGATCCTCCTGCCTCAGCCTCCCGAGTACTGGGATTACAGGCATGTGCCACCACACTAAGATAAAAATAAAACTAACTTTTGAATGAGAGTTTACAAATATTTTCCTTCACAGTTTATCTCCCTTAACATATTTGCAGAAAAAGACAAAGATACCAAATCCTCGAGCAAAACTATAATACTACTCCAGTAGTTTTATAAATTTGACAGGAAAGTTTTTATAAGTCCTTCTTTAAATTCCAGTACATAATCTGGCTTTTACCCCTCTACCTATAAAATATTTTGCTATTAGCACAATGCTTTGCTATGTCTTCAAA